>CM034315.1:941133-1103413 GCA_019925795.1 Dendrobium chrysotoxum
GGTCGAAGAAAAAATTCATTAGACTCATCCTTAAGCACTCCATTTCCAAGAATTTCCTATGCAAAATTAGCCAAAGCTACAAATGGTTTCTCCAATTCATATGTAGTAGGATATGGAAGATATGGCTCTGTTTACAAAGCTACCTTAAGGTATTATCAAGCTATTGTGGCTATTAAAGTTTTCAACCTCGAGGTACATGGGGCTTTTAAGAGTTTCACATCTGAATGTGATGCATTGAGGACTGTACGACATCGTAATCTTATCAAAGTCCTAACCTCATGTTCAAGCATTGATCATCAAGGCAGAGATTTCAAAGCATTGATTTTTGAATTCATGCCCAAAGGAAATTTGGACATGTGGCTCCACCAAGAGCATGAAATTGATGGAGATGTCGTTCTTTCTCTAGAAAAGAGATTGAACATTATGATTGATATTGCAGATGCTCTGGAGTATCTTCATCATAGTTGTGAGCCATCAATCATTCACTGTGATATAAAGCCAAGCAACATCTTACTTGATGATAACATGATTGCACATTTAGGAGATTTTGGACTCTCAAGAATATTTTCTGAGGATATTAGTATGTCTAGCCAAGATTATTCAAACAGAAATGAGATTAAAGGAACTATTGGCTATATTGCCCCAGGTGATACGATGACTTATCTTCTTTATGCTATAATTATTCATGTCATTTACTTTCAATATAAGGTAGTCTTTTAACGTATTATTGCCTTAAAACATGCATATATCATCATTTTATTTGTAGAATATGGTGGAGGAGTTCCCCCGTCTTGCTCTGCAGATGTTTATAGTTTTGGAATAATACTATTGGAGATGCTTATTGGAAAAAGGCCTACTGATGATATCTTCAAGGATGGCCTAAACATATATAATTATCTTAAAATGGCATTTCCTCATAGAATCAATAACATCATAGATCCTAAAATGTTTACAGAAGAGCAAAGACATACTATCAGCAATTGTCAAAGCATCAACAAATGCTTGCATTCCTTGGCAGAAGTAGCTCTCTCATGCTCAGCTTCATTACAAGAGGAAAGGCCATTCATGAGAGATGTTGCTATGAAATTACATGCAACTAGAGTTTCATACCTTCAATGTAATGGAAATAGGAAGTTCTCTTAAAAAGATGGGGTCAACCAAATTTAATTAAAAAATCATGTGAATAACTTTACATGCACTTTATTAGTAAATTTACTAGAGAGAGTAGAACTAGCTAGGATAATTTATATGTGTCGATTGAGATGCTTTTTTTTTTTATCATTGTGACACTTCACCATCAATTAATCATGAAATGTTCATTTTTATTAAAAAGTTTCAATATTAACTAAAGTTGCACAATTAAAAAAAATGTCTATGAAGCATATGGGAGTTTGACAAAAAAGATTTTCTCCATTGAATTGAAAAAAAAAAAGTTTATAAAGAACTTCCAATTATATATATATATATAATTATATAAGTTTATTTTTAGAAGATCTGATATGTATCCATAAATTTTTTTTAAACTCATCTAAGCATCTTTTGAGGTAATGGCAATGTGATCTAGACTTTATAATTCTGCAGTTATAATCACTTGATTTCATAAAAGTTTATGGCATTTTTATTTATTAAATATTAGATAAATAATTAAAACTTATATGATTATTTAAAATTAATTAACAGTCAAAATTTTGTTGAAGTATCTTTTTAAAAATCTTGTAGATAACGATTGCGCTTGACTTAGAAAATTAAGTAGAAAACTTAGGCAAAGGAAAAGGTGAACTTAGACTTTAAAGCCTAAATGAAATGTGTACAAGTTCGGCGAAAAATTCCTTTGGAAATGGATAGTATCTATACGATCGAATAAATAAGATAATAAAAATCATTATTCTTCAATGAATTAAAATGAATCTCTTATTTTCTTAATTGTTAAATGAGATTGTAGTACCGTAGTAGAACCGATGCAAACATTGAACACCTCTTTTTTTTCCAACAGTTAATGGTCATGTGTAGCACCTCAAGATTTAATATTCAGTTCAATCATATTCTAACTCGGTTTTAAAAATGTAAATTTGTTAAATTTCAGCATATGAATATTTATGCATGTGTTTGAAAATATTTTGTATGTATGTGAGAGTCTGTATGTATTTTGAAATGATTTTGAGGGTCTGTTTGTATGTTTGAAAAATCTGATTTTTTTCCCCTTAATTAGGGTGCCACGACGCTTGGTTCGGCGGCGGCGCAGCACCATTTCTCTCGGGCTTTCCTACGCTTCAACGCAGCAGGCACAGCCACACCATGAATTCAAGTAGGGTTGCACCGTGAATCTCAGTTTTTAAAAATTTGAAGATTTTCCAAAAATTTTTATTAACTTTAAATTTTCGTAATAAAAAAAAGAAGATAATTTTCCACCCACAAAACTTACATAGCGTAAATTTTTGTATATTATAATGAAACTGATTTTGGACACTTAGATATTTTTCTGGAAATTTTACGCCGGGATTTTTTAGAATTATGTATGTTAATTGATTAGAAAATAATCATGAACTCAAAAAATAGTATTTTAGTATAATTAAAGTCTCAAAACAACGTTTCACACAATCCTTGATAATTAGTTGTATTTTAAAGCAGTGAATTTCTGTATAGTATATATTTTGCTGCCTATTGTTGTAGTATTCGATGAAATTCTGAAATGAGTTTATTTATAATTCAATTTCGAAAATGTAACGAATTATGTGCTTATTGGATTGAAATGTGTGATTATGAAGAGGTTCTGATGTGTGGTGGAATTTTTGAATGACCGATATGTGCTAAGTATTAGAAGTCATAAGGACTTGTTTTCAGTTATGTTAGCATAGAGAGTCATAAGAGCTTGAATTCTTATATATTTTTGATGGGAGGTATAAGGGTTTGAGGGAATCTATTACTTTCTGCTGTGACATATGAAGTGCTTATTTATTTACTTTCTCAGCACAATTATTTATAGTTTTGATGACTATAGTTATTATTCTACTCAAAACATTGATTTATTATAATGCTTTTAATATTAAGTTAAATGCTTAAAAATGGGTTATTTGAAAATTTAGATCGATAGATGTGTGGCCTATTGAGTTACATTAGCTCGCAGATGTTTGCCTAATATTTTTAGGGTCTAGGAAATGGAAGGAGCCCGTTGAGTCGCCATTTCAAAATCTGATATGGGTCTAGATAGGTGTATTTTTTCTTTTGATTTTTATACGGTCATAGCTAGTCATCGTTATGTTCAGTTTTGTATTGTAGTGTAATTATTATACATAAGGCTTTGATGATGAAATGAAAAGAATTTTGTGGATGAATTTATTTTCAGCATTCTGAATGTTATTAGTAGTTATACAGTCTGTTATTTGTTTAGAAATTTATATTAGAAGAAAAATCTTTTTTTTTATTTATTTGAAAACTTTGATCTTAGGGTTTTACCTGTCACAAGCCAACACAATATGACTTGTCTAATCTATGGGTCTTATCGGATTAGACTGTGACATTATGACTAATAGATATAATTTTCATAATAATTAATAAAAATAAATTTCACATTAAAGCGAGAGAGCACCTAATTGTCATTAGTACTTATTAAGGAATGCTCAATTCAATATTCAAGGCAATAAATTATATTAAGCTATTATCTTTTATTTATGTAATTAAACATATTTATATTGTTTTTAGTGATAATCTTTATTGTCTCCCTTTTTAAAAGCTTACCACTAATATCATGTAAATTGTTTTATGTAATCAGACTATTGAATTGACTAGAACATAACATTTTCTTTTCTCACCTTTTCGAAATTAAACTACTCTCTTAAGTTCCTATATGTTATCAAAGCACTCAAAGTTTGATGAGTTGATCCTCTGAATTACCAATGTAATCAAAACCCATCGCTCCTATGGTATGCCTTACTTCATTATTGTTCATTAACCCATCTGCCCAACTTCCACTCAAATCAAACTCACTCCCAATAGGTATCCATCACGGCGAGCTCAAATGCAATCCCTTCTTCAATAATTCACGTTAATGGTAGTTAATGAACATTAAAAATTTTGCGACAATAGAGTTTAAGATATATATATATATATGTCTTAATTTATATGATAAATGGAGTACTAGTTAAAATTATTCAGGTCAAGATGAGGCATTTTTATGTGAAAATTTCAAAGGAAGAAGAAAAATATAATACAAAAACTCATGTTATAATTGACTCCTCAAATATTAGTAGGGGGTGACGATGTCAATGAAAAACAAGGGGCGTTGGCTGATGACATTGATGGAAGATGTCAATTATTGGCATATAATAAAGGAAGGACATGAGGCGAATGATGCAGGGCATCGATTGTGATGACTTCGAGTTTAAGTTTTTAAATGACAAAACATTATATAATTTGCATGATAGTACCAATTTGTGCTTGGAAGAATTAAAATGTCTTTGAACTCTCCATCAACGTCGCTTTTATAGCTGTAATTATTGCGCTTGAATTAGAAAAAAAATACTGAAGAAATTATGAATGCGATTGGAGATATAATTCAGTATAGGTAATAGATGACATCTAAATTTGATTTTGTTATGTATGGAATTTGATTGTGTTGATCAATCGAATTGTTTTGCTTATGGGTGGCTCAGACGGAATCAACGTTAGGCTCTTTATGATATTAAATTTTCTACAAAAGTTAAAATTTGCTTAAGCAAGATAAAAATGAATCTAGGATTTAAAATCAACTAGTTATTTAAAATTAATGCATGATCCCTTGTGGTTAAAATGATGATTAATATTTCAAGTCATGTTCACTTCACAGTGACTACTAGCTAGTTCTGATTACTCCTGCCTATGCATGCATAGCCTGAGTCAAAGCATGTAGATTCTTTGTTTATAACATAGAGAGATAACTCACTTTGCATAGCATAGTGTCATTCATGGTCGAGCTTGATGCCATTCCCCTTCTGTGCCTCCCACCACTCTTGCATTTGCATAAGACCGGATTTCATAGATTTGATATGCTAGGTGGAGTTTAGCTTGTACATCTTTTCAAGTAGGGTGGTAAATCTAGGTCGGGTGCTACTTAGAACCCTGGTGGGTTTAGGCTTATAAGTCCCCTCGGTGTCTTGCTTAGCCTAGGTCGGGGTGGGGTTAGTGCTTGGAGTATGTTCGTCCTTGATAGATTTAGGATCCAAGGCTGGTTGTATGGGTATACCGATGCATGCCTTATCGTTGGTATGTTCTCCATTCTTTGGAGATTATAAATCTCACACATCCACGCCACAGTGATAGCTTCGCTTTCATCTTTCTCTCAAGCATGCTTTATATATGATGATTCCTCTCCTCACTCCTCTTTTGACCGACTGAGTGCTTATGTGATCCGTGCATGTTGAATAGCCTGATTGAGCCTATCTTTTATTGGATTAGAAGAGCCTACATATTCCACTATTCGCTAAACTTAGAAGGAATAAAATAGCATTCCTAATCGAGAGTTTTCTAGGTTGAGGCCTAGGATATAATTAACCACGGGGATTTGTGCCCGTGGGAAACTAATGCCCACATCAAATAAAGCCCATTGAGTTGATGTATCAGATAGGGAAAATCTCATGACTATTGAGTTATGCATATTATTTTTCATTGAGATGTGTAGGTGAAAGCCACTATTCTCCATGGATAATAATATGCATAATTCCATTTGCTCTCCCATCGGTCTACTTCTGTAGAGTGTAAAGGCTACGGTCGTACCCCTCGCATTTTGAACCCCTCTTGCAGCTTCCTTTCGGAGACCCACAAGCGTTAGTACTAATGAGAAATTGTCTCATGCCATCAAAAGCTCCAGAATGGAATCACAACTTTGAAACTTAGTTCTAATTGCTTGATAGATCCTCTTCCTCCTTGATAGCCAACCTCAACTTCCTCAAAAAACTTAGTCTCAGTAATAACAATCTTTATAATGAGATCCTCCTATCTTTTTCACTTGCATTAAATGCATTATGTCAACCTGAGTTTTAACTCGTTACAAGAAGATAACTTTTTTTGGGGACTTCTGAGCTAATTAACGTAAATCTACACATAAATAAGCTTTGAGACCTCTTGATTGATAGCCAAAAGTCTCAACAAACAGATCAATGTGAGAAAATATACAAGAAGACATTTCTGCTAATCTCTTGGCGAACCATGCATAGCTCTATTTTTTCAAATTCTTGAGCTCAGCTGCAGCCGGCTTAGAGGCAAAATCCCTTCAATTAACTACTCTATATCTCAACTTCAATAATAAGAAATACGACACAATCATATATCAAGAAGCCTCCATCTGAAATAGTCTTCAACTTGAATTTATTAATAATTCAGTTCAACATTCTCAGTGGAGACACTCCAAACAACATTAGGCCAAGCTTAACATGTTGCATGAGTTATGTTTTGGCATGACTAGACTTACTGAAACTATTCCTTTGTCCTTGACTAAACTCACCGGATTTGGCTATTTGAATTTGGGAGATAATTAATAGGTCCCGTAGCTTCAAATTTTAAAAATCTCCACGGTTAAATCTTTTTTGAATCTTTAATATAACAATCAAATGGGTACCCTATTCCAAAAAGAACTTTTTGGTAATTTTTTACTATCATATAATTCAGTTTAGCTGCAAACTATTTTGTTGGGACACTTCCAGAAGTTGGAAAGCTAGCGTGTCTCAATTTGCTAGATCATTCTAGTAATACATTCATAGGTAGAATTCCAGAAGCACTTGAAAGCTTTCAAATGTTAACCAAACTCTACCTAGACAATAACCTTTTTTATGCCCGCATTCCTATTTCTATGGGGAAAGCTGTAAGCTTACAAATATTACTAATCTCACAAAATAACAAAAACGTAGGATGATTTTGATCTCAAACATAATCACTCTCCTTGTAGTACTTGTTCTTTTGCTATCCTTAACTACTTTTCTATAAAGTAGATAATACAACAACAAAGAAGTAGAAAAACTCAAAATAGCAGTATTGAAAGCCTGTCAGGGCTTGCTGGTTCGACTGTTCCAACGTTCTGATTCATCATAAAACTTGCATCAAATCGGATTAAACTAACATGAACTGTCAATTCGACCGGTTAAACCGGTCCAATTTTTTAAAATTGCCCGGTTCAAAGCATTTTTATTTAAATAATTAATAAATTAAAATAATAAATTTACTATTAAATATAATGTTAAGTTTATAAAGTTAATTTAGATTTATAATATAAGCTTCGAATCCAACACCTCTTGATTGATAGCCTAAGCTCCCAACCAACAGATCAAAATGAGTCGTGTACTATTTCAAAAGCTATAACATATTATCATAACTATATATTGATAAAAAAAATCGTGCAAGTACTGGAAATATCTACTCTAAAATTGTTGAGTATGTATTGCTCATGACATGGTTTCAACATGTTGAAAACAAATCCAATGCTAGCTTATGTCTTAGAAATTTGATATCTATATGTCTTAATTGGGCTTGCTTCATGATGTTACAAATTTAAATTGTGACAACATCGCCAATAAAAAAAATATTCAAAATGTAAACGAACCAAAGAAAATTAATCCTAAGATCGATAAATTTCTAGATTGTTAAGATTTATTGATTTGAATAATGTATCTAGATTAATTGAGAATGATTGCCTACTATTGCAGAAATACTATGACAATCGATCAAAAATGAAAATACAAGGTGAATGATATGTGATCATCCTTAGCCAAATTATTCTTTTTTTTTGGGAGACATAAAGGCCAATTAAGGCAAACTCACACACACATCACATACTCAAATTCAAACCCAAGATCTCTTGGTTGGTAACTAAATTAAGCTCCCAACCAATTGATCAAGATGAGCTGCATATAGGGTTGTTGTTTCTTTTTCAAACGGAGAGCAAAGACTATATATATGATTTGGTGTCTTGTGGACTATGACCAAAATGGTCTTTATATAGGGTTCTTGTAATACTCTAAAAAGCTTTCTACTCAATTACTTAATATTAATAAGAGTAATTTAAGAGCTTGGATTTACTTAATTTCAACCCATATTAAATAAATATTATGTATATACATAATTGAATAGAAATTATGTGCTGCCCAACACAGGAAAATTGATTTTCTAGCAAATAATTTAATATAGGAAATCTGATTTTCTAATAAATTGAAATGAGATTTGTATTTGCCTATTGACCGCTAGTTTGTCGGGCTCTTTCTTTTTCCTGAAATTTTATAAGACAATAGAGTGAGCTTTACATGCTTAGTAGGTAACCCCAGATCTTATTGCAAAAGTCAATACGCATATTTGTAATTTTTTAATAAAAAAATTAAATATTAAACTTGAATAAACGTAAAATAATTGTTACCTTTCAAAAACATGTTAGAATTTTATTTTATTAGAACTGAGGGTTTAAACTTGAATATTACAAACATCTATACGTACTTTTCTTATATTTTCTCATGGATGTCAGAATGTACTGGCTAATTATAACTTCTACTTATATTTTCATAGAAACATCAGTGTATATCTATACAGGAATAACGTAATCTACTTATAAACATAGCATTTTGCATAAAACTTATTTTATTTAATAGAATATTCTTTGTATTCAACTAATTTATTTAACATAATATGTAATATATGATTGTGATATGCATGTCCCAATATTTGATTATAACTCCACTTCTACTTATGCCTCCAACAGTCAACCTTGATTAGGCGAAGAAGACCATGCCAAATACTCTAATAATTTCATTTCCACTTATGGTTCCCCTTAATGTCTCACTCCCGCATAAAGTAGATAGAGCTAGCAATAACCTCCCACATTTGTACATGACATATGAGATCATAATTAGAAGCAAAACATAATAGGAAGCCGGGTCAATATAACAGAACTTCTTATGCACTTTATCTATTTTACATATCAAAACTTTTGTCATATGAATACGAATGCATATGCAAATATAAATAGAATTAATAGATATTTAGGATGTGAACATAACATGAACACATGTATGCTATATTATAGAGGATAATACATGTGTAATTTGCTCATATTTTTATCTTTCACTATTTAGAAAACTATTTATAAATGATATTTAAAACATCATTTTAGGACCTTTAATGAACTATAGTCAATGCCAGAAATATCAATATTTAGTAGAAAATACTAAAAATTTTATAGAGATAAAATCAACCGGTGAAATGTTTATATATTATAGTTAAAATATTCAGAATAATGCATTCTATAACATATCAGAAGTTACGCAGTGAAAAGTTCGTTATACTCATTAAAATAAAATTTACTTCATAAATTTTCACAGAAAAGTAAGATTTGAATAAGAAATATGGTATTGAGAGCTTCCTTCCCTCGAGTACAACAATTCCCCTCACTAGTCTGATGGATGAATCTCACACCATTGCCTTTGAATCCTTCTCATCTCCTCTTCTTTCTTCTCTGACAAGCTTTGTAAGTGAGGGATTATGGAAAATGGATTTAGATTTTGTTATATATAAAAATAAGTATTAATAGTCAATACCACTGTGCTCAGTAGACATATTCAAGTTTCCCTTAGGCCCTTTACAAACAAGCGTCCATCACTGTGACATTTACTCTGAGCATTATAGCACTATTTTACATTCTATCCCAAGATAGAGAGGACATCATTGCACCCCAAGATATAGAGGACAGTGTCGCAACGTTGCTATGCGTTCTCAATTCTTTCTCTCAAAAAAAGAGGGAAACATCACAACACTTATAGTGCCAGCGCCACAATGCTCTTAGAGAAACTTTCCCTAGTTTCATTTCAATTTTTTTACTTCATTCTATGCTTTCAAATTTATAAAGTTAAAACATTTCTAGTTGTAGAGAAGGGTCTTACCAAGTTCTGTAGCCATAGGCATTGCAAGAGTAATCGAAAATCCTAAATGCAAAATGCAATGCAAACATTGCGCATAGAAAATATAAGCAAGCTCAGAATGGATCATAAACCATCTAACTTAATTCTATAATGAAACTGGAGTTATATATCAAAGTTTATTCTAATTAATTAGCCAATTATTGAAGAACCTTTGTTATTTTAAAGATGAAAGGTTAAAGGGCAACCATATCATCTCAAAATGCTTAAAGATTCAATCAAATTATTGCAAATTATTTGAAGGGCCATTTCTGTGTGATCATATCTCTCATATTTTTGTTTTTTTTTTTAATTTTCTGCACATTATTATATGTCCTACTTCAGTTTTGGATCAAATAAATCAGTCGCATCAAATTTATCATAATTATTTAATTTTCTTTTGTGTTTATATTCATTTTAATTATGTGATGTGCATTTATGTTTGGATTTGTGATAAATATAAAATTTAATTGTTATATAAATAAATACATGAAAATTATATGTTATGTTTGTGAATCCCCTTATTTTTATTTAAATCAATGAAATGGCAAGTTGCCCTTCAAAATATAATATGGAATCAAAGGGTTAGCAGATCTTTCCACCATCAACTATGATTGTCTCTCATAAGATCCCTACTAAGTTTCCTAATGCTACAATAGCTTATATAGTTCTCTAACTTACAAGCCCCTTCGCTTGCAAATGCACTCCTTTCGTCTTGGCCTCTCACAATGATGCCCTTTCAAAATCTTTCAACCTCTCCATTCTTCTCTCTGAGCCCTTCCTATGTAGTCCCATTGTCTACCATTGAACCTCATAAACAACCACATTCAACTTGTACTCAATATCTACTGATAGATCATCTGAAATATACTTGATTAAGCACAAATCTTGATGTATTTAAGAATTAAAATTTTCTAAAATTAAAATCACGGTCATCCAAATTCTGATTTCAACAAATTTATTGCTAAATTGAATGAATTGATGTGATGAACCCATTAACATCAAAAGTGAACAGATTCGAGTCCAAAATGAGCCTACATCAACACTTGCTTCATAGTTGTAAATTTTGAGATATTAATCGGAGGACCAAATGATCTCAAAATTTAACATGCTAAAGTTAAATCGAATGTCTTGATGAGAAAAACTCAACGAGCCCAACATCAGTTAATCCTGACATCTTAAGACACCTCAATATTGAAAGAATGATATATGATCGAATGAATCAATATAGGCTGCCAAATTGAGTGATTTGAAATTTTGTTTTATTTAAGGAGAATACCACTTAAAAAAATTATAAAACAGAACTACACTCTCTACATAAATGAGCATAAGGGAGACAACTTGAAGGATTCCAAGAGCTTTGCTTGACCATCATTCAACCACCCCCATCAAGCCACCCTCGTCTAACCATTTCCATTAGACCATCATCGTTGGTCCATCAACCGACTACAATCCTTTGTTAACCTATGCTAGACTACAGTCCTCTGACCATCGTCATTCAACTGTAATCCTCCAATCGCCATCAATTGAATGTGTTCGTTTGACCTCCATTGTCTAAGCACAATCCTCCAATCTCCATCCCTTGACTGCTATCTTAAGACCACTATCGTTCAACTACAGCCTTTCGACCACCATTACTTAATTATGGCCTCCCAATTGTGATTTCCCTACTACAGTCAACTGACCATCATCACTCGAATATGATCCTACAACTATTGTCCCCCAAATATGACTTTCAAACTACCATCACACAACTAGGATTTTCCGATTATTATCACTTGACTATAGTCCTCCAATCATCATTTCTCCAATAATGGTCATTCAATCATCATCGTATGATTATGATCCTCCAACTATTATTATTCGACTATTAACTCTTGATAATCATTGCCTGATTATGATCCTCTAATCATATTTGCCTGATTATGATCGTCTAACCATTATCGTCTAATTATTACCTCTCGACCACAGTCTCCTGACCATTATATCTTGATAGCAGTATATTGACTACTTTTGCCTTGCTAGGGTCTCCCCACCTCGGTTGCTTGACTATGCAAATGTCTACTAAATTTATTGCCCTTTGTTGCTACCAACATCAGCACCCAACATCGTCTATAAGGTCAATGCGAGATGTTGAAAACAACTTTGACTCTCGATTTCTGGATGTTATAAGGGGCTAGAATCCTTTGAGATTTTTGTCTGAGACAGGAATATATGATATGTTCTTATGCTAAAAGTACAAATAAAAAGGGAGTTATATGGGGCCAGAATCCTTTGAGATTCTGTCTGGGTCCGGGAAATGTGATCTGAACTACTCTGTGATATGAATTTCAAATTATTCATTTGTTCTGTACTATTATTTGAATCATAGAGTAATTGCTATGCATTTATTATATTTCCCAGTTTTGTGATTCCTAGTTCAGTGATTTATTTAAACTGCAATTAACGGCTTTTAAATATTTAGCAAAATATTTGATAAAAGAATATTTAAAAATTTAGATTGGTTTGTGTGGCTTGCTGAGCTATTATAAAATCAGTTTGCAAAACAGACACCTGACGGTCCTCAAAATCCCACTTGTACCAACAGGTGCCGATTCCCTAAGAAATTTCGACAGTGCCCAAAAATTATGAAAAAATTAGGGAAGCTAAACACGATATTATAAATGTTCTGGCAAAGACGGTTTGTGATTTGGACTTCTCTAGTGCAACCAAAAAAAATCTTGAAAATTTAAAGGGTTTCACATATAATACCAAATTTCATATCGAACTTTTTAGTTTTATTCTCCTTACCTCAAAGGAGAACAACTAAACAAATAATAAAGGACCACTTAAAATAACTTTAATGCCTCAAAACACTTACAATCCCCATTACAGAATCGATCATCAATAATCAGGGCATACTACATTGTATGAATATCTTCCACAATTATAAGAAATGTATCATTTGTAATCAATAGCAAATGCTAGTATAATCATTTCAACTCCTCTTTTTGTTTGTGTGTATTCTGGATTTTTGTTCAAAGTTAAGACTTTAAACACTCTTTCTCCTATGAAACAAATATGTTGATGCAACATATACATATGAATCGAATTATCCATCCATCTTCATCAATGGCTTTTACTCATACAAAATTATCAATCATATCTTCACAAAATTATGATTTTATGAACAAGTAATCCTTACTCTACGTACAATATAAATTCATAACTTGGTCATATGAAAAAAATGACAATAACTTCTAAATTAAAAAAAAAAACATAATAAATATTTCATAAATTAGGATAGAAAACTATGATTTTACTCATATAAAAATTTTTAAAACCATAATATTAATGTTAGGGTTTCTCTTAAGGGGTTGCTTGGTTTATTAAAAAAAGGAACGTAGAGTTAAAGGGATGCAATGTAAAATGAATGTAGTATATATATTTGAAAGTTTGAAGTTGTTTGGATGAGTGTAAAAGGAATGTATGAGATATTTTTATTTGGCTTGAAGTAAAATAAATACTGCATAAAATAATATGATGGTGGTAGCTGACGACGATGGTCTATGGCCACAGGTGATGGTGGTGGCGGGTGGCAACAACACTATTGGGTTGCGTTGAAAAAGGAATTTGATCAAAATTGGGCTAGTTTATAATGCAACAAAAATGAACTAGTGAGTGAAAAATAAAATCAAATTTGAATTTTTTACTGCATTCCCTTTTCATCAAACTAAACACATACATTTTATTTTATACTTTTTTTAACTCTACATTTTTTTTCTAGCAAACAAAACAGCCCTTTCAACTAAATAATACTTGTAGTGTTCAACATAAATGTGGCATAGCGCATATTAGATTTTATAGCAAAATTTAGTACTACTAGTAGAATTTCAAAGAACTCTAGGATAAGGTCTTGCTAGTTATTGTTATTTGTACTACAACAACAATATGAAGCCTTTTTCCTACTAAGTGGGGTTGGCTACATGAATCTTTTTTCTCCATTGTGACATATTAAGAGTCAAATTATCATTTAAATCTAATAAAAAAAATAATTCCTAATACTTTAAAACCAAGTCTTTTTAAGTCTACCTACACTTTTCTTAACATAGATCATATCTAATACATTTACTCTCCTAATCTAGTCATTGAAAGGCAACATTTTATGTGACCAAAACATCTAAGGTGACACTCTTTAATCTTATCCGCCACTTGAGCAACTCCAACCTTTCACATATATACTCATTTCACATTCTATCTCTAAGTGTAAAGCCACTTATCCACTTGAGCATCCACATTTTTGCAACACTAAACTTAATTGATTTTATTTTCCCTTTTAATGGCCAACATTCTAAGCCATAAAGCATTGTAGGTCTCACCATCATCTTATAAAATTTTTCCTTAATTGAGGGGGTACTTTTCTATCACACAATAGGCCCGATGCATTTCTCCAATTCAACCTATGCTCAATTACAATTCTTATAATTTTAATGTATGACACATTAACTTAATTCTTCTATAACTTACACACTCTTGTGCATCATCTTTAATCTTAAAAATAGGAACCAACACCCTACTTCACTCATGTGATATCTTTTTAGTTTTCAAAATAACATTAAAACTTTTAGTAAGCCAAGAAATCCTTTGATCTTCTTAGCATTTTTATACCTCTATTTGTAATATCACTAAGTCTCACTGTTTTTTTATATTTTATTTTCTTTAAAGTATCTACAAATTCGATTTTACTGATATGATGATAAAAATAAAAAATCTCCATCATCATTTAGGATGCATGCTAAAGGTTACTAAAGTAATCTTATTATTGCAATCTTTATTTAAAAGCTAGTTATCCTTGTTTGCTAAATTATAAAAGCGTTTATTTTATTAAATATTAAAATATTTAATATTCAATTATAAAAATTATGTACAAATAATTATTTTCATATATGATGAGCTTTTCTGCTTTAAGGAGAATATATTATTCAAATACAATATCAAGACTATCTTTTCAACATATTTAAAATTAATGATATGCATAACTTTATACTTTTTGAACATAAATATTTTTTAATATATAACTCTAGTTGCATGCATTAGAAAAACAATTTTAATTTCAAAATATAAATACTTACAATTGTAAGAAATAAAAAAAATTCAATTTTTAAGTAAGTTTCTATGTCTAATCAATTTTATAAATTTATATTATTATATAGTGATTAAATTATTAAAAAAAATAAAAAACTGAGTTTATAAATATTGTAAAACAAAAATAAAAAAACATAGTTTACGAAGAGATAAGATTTCACATATTTTTTAATTTATCAGGTCTTCCTCTTTTTATAATAAATAATTTATCACGCGGGTCTCGGAAATAAGCCAACTCATCAGGCAAGTTAAAAAATTCGTTCTCTCCCGACCCTTACAAATACCCCCTATCCCCTTCTCTGGTGTCTCTCGTTCTCCCTCCTCTCTCTCTCTCTCTCTCTCAGCCAACAAGCAATGTCTTTCGCAGCTTACAGAAGTGATCACCAGCAACTTCTTTTCGTGTTCTGCACTCTACTTTTATTTCGTTGCTTTATCGAATCAGCCAATGTCGTTAGTCATCTTCCGGGCTTTGAAGGCAAACTTCCTTTTTACTTGGAAACGGGGTGAGCCCTCTTTCCTGTTTTCAAGCTCTCATACTTCAGCACTGTAATTTCATTCACTGCTATATTGAAGCACCGATTAATAGGCATAGCTAAAAAAGCAAAGTTGTATGAAGGTATGTAACAATCGATGAGGTTAGCGGGGCACAAATGTTCTACTATTTCGTAGAGTCCGAGAAGAGCCCGAAAGTGGATCCATTGTTGCTATGGCTCACTGGTGGCCCTGGTTGCACCAGCTTAACGGCGTTAACTACAGAAGTTGGTAAGCTCTTTAAGATTTGGATACAATTTTTTGTTGTTGTCATTTTCTAGCTACAGTTAATTTTAAAATGATGACTATTATTTAAGTGGCTATTCATTAAACATAACTAATTGCTTTCTATTTTCTCTCTCTGGGCCGTTGTTTGGTTACAAGCATTAGTCAATATTTAACCTGAAGTTAAGCTAAATCTTGCCAAATAGCTTTTTGAGTAGGGCTGCATACGAACAGAGCCGAGCCGAGTATGTGAGTGCTCATATTTGAGCTCGTTTATTATCAGCTTGTTCATGTTCGGTTCATGTTTGATTCGAGCTTTATTGTTTGTATTTATATTTGGTTCGTTTGCAATCCTATTTTCTTTAATCATAATTTTCTCTATTTTTTTTTTGGGCTAAATCCTTTTTTAGTAAATTTAGAAGAAATAGGGGTTGCGAGATTTATGCCACTTATCTTTATTGTCTCTCATTTATTCAAATTCTAAATCATCAAAATATTTATCAAATACTTAAAAAAAATCTCTCATTCTAAATAATTTTCTGGAATTAATCAGAAGTACATAATAAATCTTTAAATTTGAGATTTTTATATGCATGAGACTTAAAAAAATTTCTTATTACTCACCCTTTGTTTTTTTTTTTTTTTGGAAAAATTTAAGGGCAGAGCCCATTTCTATTAAGTAAGAATTAGTTCCATGTGTAAAAAAAGAGCACAAAAAGTAAAACTAAAATTATTTCTTATTTACTCACCTAACACTTAAAGTTATTTTTTTGGAATTTTTATTCCGTCTTCCTCCGTCAAACACGATGCTCGCTTCTTCGCGCCCCAAACTCATTTTCCATCCCTCTTGTTTGAGTGGCTCCTTTGGCGTTTGCCCATCTTCTCCATTCCGTCGCACGCAGAAACTCATCTCCGTTCTCGTCGAAACGCCGCCCACCTTCTCCATTTTGGGCAAACATCCTGACGGAGTAGAATCACTGGACGTCTGGCGTGAGCTTCAGGCATATTCGGCCTCCCGTCCGCTGGTCCTCGATCAGTCGTTCCAGAAATCCTCATTGGGTAAACGCTTCAGGCGTCTTCGGTCTCCCGTCCGAAGTTCCTCTGAAACAGAACAATTGGGATCTGACTTATATTGTTGAGGTAAACGATGCCTACTTAGGAACACTTGGCATCATTCATAAGAACTTATTTTACTTCATAGGATATATTTTCAACTTATTGAAAATTTATCTCATTAATAACTTTATTGCTAAATATATATTTCAACATTTTGTGTTATATTGTGTTCAAATATGGAGGATATTGGAGTGTAGCGAAGGGCCAGAGCATGCTAAAATATGTTGGTGGAAGTCAGAAAACTTTAAAGCTTGCGAGAAGTGATGTTAATTTGTTATTATTGAAAGAATGAACTGAAGCACTTTGCCCGTGGCTAAGGGGTCATGCCTATGACCTACAAATTAACATCAATGAACATCGCCTAAAAATTATATGCCCATTATAAGTGATACAAATGTAATGGACATGCTTACAGACTCTTCTGATTGCCACATAATGGAGGTGGTTGTCGTTCTGAAAGAGTATGAAGAAGATATGAGTATTACTTATGACAGCCAGTGTGTGGATACGCATGATTTAAGTGCGAATAACAGGGCCAACAATGATGTAATAGCAGGTGGAATGTCTGATGGTTTCTTTGTCGCTCCAGATTTAGAGGAAAATTCTCTATGTGACAACGATCAAATCATTTAAGAGATTCTTTGTTAGTTTCAAGGTTTGCATTGATGGCTTACTTGCCGGGTGCAGATTTTTAATCGGCGTTGATTCATGCCATTTGAAATCAAAGTATTTAGGCATACTACTTTATGCGAATTGTCTGGATGAGAATAATGATCTCTTTAATATTGCATTCGTCGTTGCTGAATCTAAATCAAAGAAGAGTTGGGCGTGGTTTTTGAAGAATTTGTCCGAAGCTTTTAGTTGTGATATTGAACATTTGGCCTTCATATCAGATATGGAGAAATGGCTAGGTGAGGTTATTAAGGTTGTGTTTCCAAATGCCAAGCACAGGGTGTGCATGAGACACCTTTGGAAGAACATTAAGAAAGTTTTGAGATCATTTTAGTCATCAGAAACAATTAATTCCACCTGCATCATTTTATGCATAAGTTTTGAGATCATTTTCGTATTTCTTACATTCCACCTGCTCATGGTTAGAAGATCAAAATTACATCCACCTGCAAATTTGGTATAAATAGGCTATTGTCACCAAATAATAAGGTTGACGATCAGTTTATTTGTCAATTTGACAACATTTTATTCAAAAAAAATTATACAACAAACATCAGTATATCTAAAATGCCAATTTGACATCAACGTGCTCTTACCAATTCACTTAAGAACTGAATTAATTGAAACAGACCACCTGCACAGAATCGGATACCGAAACAATTTAGGTGCTCTTAATACTTCACTTAATAACAGTTGCTCTAACAATTCACTCAATAATCACTTAATAATTAAAACTCTTTGATAAACAGAATTTTAGAAAATAACAGAATTTAAGACACCAACAATTCACTTAAGCAAAAATAGAACTTCATTAATAGTATTGTCTTCGTTACAGCAAACAGAATTCCAAACAAGCAAAATACGGATCGAACTCATTTACAATTACAACACTTTGATATCAAATTCAAGGTAACTGCAACAAGCAAAATTAGGATCACCAATAACATTTTAATTTGAATAAACTCAGTTGTAATTGAGACAGCATGGTTGGAATGGACTTCAATTGCATTTGCGCTTGTAAACTGATTCATTTCTTTCGATAAACCATTTCGTTCTTTGAACCACCTAAAAAATTCACAATCATCCTTTGATCTGTTTCGGGGATATCGATAGAATTTTCTGCCACGATTATTAGATTTATAGCAAGTATGAACTGAACATCGCAGATTACAACTGCAATATAGTGGGATGTCCAAGTTTCGCATTGATGCCGTCGAGCGGCTCGAACTCAATTCACAAATCGACAATAACTGTAATTGTAAATCAAAGATGAGTTTTTTACTACAACAAAAAATAAGTTAACAAATATTCATTGAAATGAGTTTTTAATTACAATGAATTTGTGACTATTTTAAAACCTGTTACTAAAGAGCAGAAGGAAGTATCTGGCAGGACTTCAAAACGTGTCAGAAGGAAGTAAAAATATATAGCTGAAATAGAGAAATCAAGATTTTAAATTGAGATTCAAATGGATAAATCAAAATTTCACATCGAGATTCTTACATATTTCTCAAAATTTTTTTTTGAGAAACCGCCAATGCCGAAGAACGAATCCTAGACGGAGAAATGGGGATAACATTTTTCAAACCTAGACGGAGAAATGGAGAATACAAGCACCATACGTAAGCGAAGAAATGTAGAAGGCGAAACGAAGATGCCGAGCGAAGAGAGAACCCTAGATGAAGAAATGGGGAGTTGCCGAGCAAAGAAGCCAGTGTCGTGCGGTATCGGGTGGGGTTTTAACGGAGAGGAAGACGGAATGGTATTTTAGAAAGCTAAGTAGGTTTAAGGTGGTAGGTGTGTAAATAGACAACTTTAGGTGTTAGGTGAGTAAATAAGAAACTTTTAAGTGTTATGTATGTAAAAATCCCTAAATTTTAATACACCCGCTTAATCAACTCAAGTTTCAATTCATTCTAAACTTTTTCATTAAGCTACATCACTTTCATGTCTTTTATTTGTGCTTCACGAATTAGGTCAACAATCATTGGCTAATAGTCATGCGGTAAATAATATGATTGCTACCCGAAGGTACTATTTCAAATTGAAGTTGCTCCATGTCATATACTAATTGTGCTATTGTGTGATCATCATGGTTGATAATATGAAGACTTTCTGCTTAAAGCATACCACAATAACCTTATCTGGGTGTGTTAAATATGCAATTTGTAGTTATTCATTAACTCAAGCTATCACCCATTGTCTCAAGTTCAACTCCTTCTAAATAAAGATATATTTCAAGCTCTTATGATAAGAGAAAATCTCATGGCGAACACCATAAAAATTATGCTACCAAATCTTTAGTGTAAAAATGTCTACAGTTAGCTCTTAAGTTGTATGTAGGATAATTCTTCTCATACACTTTGAGCAGTTTGGACACGTAAACTAACACTTTACCCTGTTATATTATGACATAGCCCAAGCTTTGATGTTGCATTAGTGTAAATTTTAAATCCATTAGTACTAGTATACCAACTCAATTTATAATACATCATATCTTAGTCTATTGTATTATCAATAATGGTATCAGTAACAATGATCCATGCCAATAATAATAATCACTGTCGGTGTCAATCACAATATCAGTAATAATAGCTTACACTATTACTGATACTGACACTGCACTGATGCTGTTTACTGTCAATATTGTTACTGTTGTTGAGATTGTTCACTGTTACTAATATTGTGATTAACACTGACACTGATTACTGTTACTGGTGTGGATTACCGTTACTTATACCGTTACTAATGATATAATAGACTGAGATGCGATATTTTATAAATTGAGTTGGTACAGATAATCGTCATAGATATTGATACATAAATTTTTTTAAAATATAATTTACAACATACTATTTCTCTTTTCATTGCATTAATTTCAGTTGTAAGATTTTAGTTACTGCTAGGCTTTTATGCTCATTACGTGATTTTACATATTTTCAGGAAAGGATAAGGACCCTGTGATCTGAGACTTTCAGACAACATGTTTAGTTTTCTTTTTGGCACTTGTAGTTCATGTTGTAGTCATGATATATTTATAGTGATGTTGCTAGTCTTTTGTATCATGACTATTATATATATGACATTTTTTGGTTTTTAATAATTGTGCATATTGATGAATATAAATGCAAATTTTTTTGCTTTTTATCTAAAATGTAAATCTTTGGATTAAAGAAAAGTAAATAAGATAGATCCAATTTTTTCATTATAGATTCTGGGGCGTGAAAACTAAAATAAATGATGATAATATAACCTGACATTAAGCAATTTTAAGCTTCTGAAAACTCTGCTCGCAAGTATCATACTATATGAACTTTACAGACTTCTAAGTTAATATAGTCAGAGGTGCAATAATACTCGAAAAGACTTCCACGAATCATCTGTAATAATCGACTAGATCAAGAAAACTATGAATCCTGATAAGGTGCTTTGCCTTGGCCAATTCATTACTTAACCTTAGCAGGTACTATAGAAATTCCGACTTCATTAATAATTACTTTAAGAAATGCCACATCTTGAAGCTAAAACTTATACTTCATGAATTTTGAATAAAGTTTATTCTTCTAAAGAATATTTAATACTATCTCGAGATGTTGGGCATGTTTTTCATCATATTGGAGTAAATTAATATTTTGTCAATGAATACCATCAAAAATCAATCTAAAAAATATTTGAAAATTCTTTTTATTAAATCTATAAAAGAAGTATGGGCATTAGTCAAACAGAAAGGCAAAAATTCATAATGGCTATATTGAGATTGAAAAGTTATTTGACACATCGTCATTCCTTATCTCCAACTGATGGTATATGGAATGAATGTCAATTTTTTAAAACATAGAAGAGCCTTATAATTGGTCAAACAAATTATCTATATGATATAGAGGATATTTATTCATCATGGTTATCCTATTCTAGTGTTTTAAATATTGGATTGGGTTGGCTGGTTCAACCGGTTGAACCGGTAATCAATCGGGTAATCAATCCATTTAAAACCAAGAATCGCTTTAGCATTAAACTAATCAAAATTAGAGTGAACTGCTGGGTCGATCAGGTAATAGGCAAACTTTCCCCACTTTCTAAAAATTGACCAATTCAATTGAACTATTAAAATAATATAAAATAATATAATAAATTTATATAAAATATTAAATAAATTATTAAGCTTAAAAATTTAATTTAAATTATATATATATATATATATATATATATATATATATATATATATATATATATATATTTAATAAGCATTAAATTTTAAAATTAAACATTTGTGAAAGAAACACTAACAAAGTATTCTCACATGACCTCACCACTTTGTATGAGTTCCTAATACATGCAAACTTAAAAATCTCTATCATTAATATTAAGAGAAAGTTCTCAAATGATATAGGATGTAGGATGAAATAACAAAGCTAAACTATCAAATTCATAACACATACACTATATATTTTTAAGTGAAATTTTAATCAAATTTTAGAATATAAATATTATTTATTTTTTAAATGAATAATATTTAATTTTTATCTATTTAAATTTATTTATTTATTTAGTTATTTGTTATAAAAAGTTAATTATTTATCTATTAATTAATGATAAATGATCTAACATGAATGGCGTATAAATTTAAATTTATAATGTAAATTTGATATGTAATTTATATGTGTAAATTATATCTAAACATATAATACAAATTAGAAATAATTTATATTAAATTTCTAAGTTTATATGCGAACTAAATTTATTTTAAATATGAATTAAATTTCAAATTGAAAGCATTTAAATTTAAAATTAGAGAAAATATTATTTGTGTATAAATTCCATTTATTTTTTATCACAAATTTATTTTATTGCATAATTATTACATTATTATTATATTATTATGATATTATTTAATTAATTTAACATATATTACGTTATCCAGTTCAATCCCAATCAGACCATTGAACCTCTATTTTAAATTTTATGTCAAGTCCAATTTTTACAAACTTGCCCTATGCAACACTCTATAGTGAATGCACATTCTCATGTTTCTATCTTTTTTTTTAAATTTTAATTTATGAACAAAACTTGTACTCCCCATGTTTAGGTGCATGATCTAATAAAAACCTTTATCAAATAATTTTATAATTGTACTTTTAAGTTCTTAAAGCTTGACAGTTTCCATACGATATGATGCTTTAAAAATTGGAGTGGTACTCGGAACTAAATCTATGGTGAATTCGATCTCATGATTAGGTGGTAAGCCATACAAGTTATTAAGAAATACATAAGCAAATTCTTGGACCACTGGAATACTATGTATAATTGAAATAGGATTTATTGGTATCCACT
The DNA here is from genome assembly GCA_019925795.1 of Dendrobium chrysotoxum. NCBI lineage: Eukaryota > Viridiplantae > Streptophyta > Magnoliopsida > Asparagales > Orchidaceae > Dendrobium > Dendrobium chrysotoxum. Next base: position 964,038 of record CM034315.1, read on the forward strand.
ACATAAGCAAGACACCCAATGCATAGATCATCTTGCAACATAATACTCCTTTGACACCATTAAATATAAAATTTGTCGTTCTTGGTATATGCAAATTTACCCTTTCTCTTATGGCAATCTATTACAACATGATATTTAGATTGTCCATACGTAATATTGCGTTGAATTTAACAAGTGGAGATACAATGAGTGTTGCAGGTATATAAACATCAGTCATAATAATATCATTTCATGAATACAATGAGTCACTATCATGAATGCTCTTGATGGTATATTAATATACAAATGAGAGATCTACAAATGAGATTGCAATTGAGAAGTGATGCATTTGATATATAAGTTTATTTGATATGAATGAATGTGTTGCCCCATAAAACAAAACCATTGCAAATTGCTTATAAATAGAAATTATATATGTCACAGTGTCTAATACTGTACCATTTGTTGTTATTGCTTTATGACATTGAAGGTTGTTGCTATTGGTGTGTAAAGCAAGGCGTCGCTGGTAGAACTAAAATGTTGGAAATTGCTGTTTGTTGCTGAGGTTGAGGGTAATACTGTCTAGATTGTCCCTTCCCACTTTACTTGTAGTGTCTACCTCCATGTGATTTATGCCATCCATTTTTGTATGGATACTTGAATTTGTCTGATGCAGCTGTAAGAATAGATTGCTCTTGGGTCTTAAGAGTGTAATTATTGTCCTTATGCTCTATGCTATAGCAGTTGAAATATTTTTCGACCACCAAATTGCAAGTTCATGAATGACACTTGCCACAGTGAATACAATGAAGATTGTTTTTTGACTTCTGTCCCTGATGATTTTCATGCTGCTTTTTTGCAACTCTCCCCATGCCTGAATGTTTGCGACCTCTCATTGCCCAACAACTTTATTTTCATCAGCATTAATCTCTATTTCTACATGTAGAACTTGGTCCACTAACTCCCTGAATGTAGTGCAATTGACTACAGATAAGCATTTCCTGATATCCTCTCAGCCAAAAAGAAAGTTATAGATTTTCTGGTCTTCATGCAGAAATAGACCTCTTATTTCCAATGTGAAACAAATTTGACGATTCTAACGAGCTGTCTCATATTTCTTAATTGTTTTTGTTCCTTGCTCCAGCTTTCTCAAGTCATTCATTAGTCTAGTGAGGTTTGCCATTGGGAAGTATTGCTAAAAAATAGTCTTTCAAACTCTACTTAGGGAATCACCACATTTGATTTAAAATTGTTGCATCATTGGCTCTTCCACCATTTGTCGACACTTTCTTATAATTGGAAAGAAGCCATGTCCAACCTTCACCCTTCGTGGTATTTAATACCTCGAAGTGTCTTCTAAATTTCGTGAAGTCATGCATCTGATTTGATTGATTCAACTATCCCATTAAATGTAGGAGAATGAGTCTTCAGGAATTGGTCCATCACCCGATCTATTATCCCTCCATTAGTCTGGTTAACCTATGGCATTTAGATTTTAATCTTTTTTTTTTGAATAGCTAAGTTAACTAATGCCACTTGATCCGTTTATTTCTTCAACATTGATTGATTTATCTGAGTTGATACAACAACTGATGCTCCTATGACTTGTTATTGAGCTAAGTGTGATATTGGTTGAGTGACTTGGTGAATCGCCTGTACTACTTGAGTAAGCTGAGCGGTTACATTAGTCATCATTATGATGAGTGCAGTGATATCGGGAGTTGGAGCAACAACACCTCAATAACTAGTAGCGTGTGGTCCTTTAGGAATAGGTGTTGCTTCCTCAATAATGGCTCTCAGACCATCAGTTCTGCAGGCGGTGGCAGCATCTCTTCTCCATGGCGCTATTTTAAATAAATAAATAAATAAATAAATTAAAATATATAGATAACTATATAAATATAATAAATAAAAATATAGCATTAATTATTAGGCATAATCTAAAGTAATCTATCCCACTACCCCATCCTAAACAAACAAAGGATACTAAATTCAAAATGGATGGCATTGATACCACTGTCACATCCTAGATTGGAAGACAGTACACCCCAACAACACGGAATATGTTGAAAGAATAAGATCTATTTTGCAATCACATAAAAGAATTTCACATACAAGTAATATATACAGAATATATCAAAATAAGCAAAGGAAGAGACACTACATTTTTATTTCATTATCATAAATCCAAAGTACAATACATCGGTAAAATATAAACTACTATATGCGAGAGGCTAGGGCCTAGGGTTTGCGTGATTGGAGAAGGTTCGGTCACGCGAAAGAGCTTGAAGAAGGTTCTTAGGCCGGCCACTTGCATTGCTTGGTCGCATGAAAAGTGGGAAATTTGCTCGGCCTTATTCGGTATAACAAATCGCCCTGGCCGGTTTGGTTCAGGCTATTACATATACTTTCCCCTAAAGGCTAGTAAAATTTTAGAGTTTCCCTCTAGCTTTCTCTCTCTCTCTCTCTCTCACACTCTCATCTCGCTTTATTAGATTATTTTGGATTAGTCAGTAAGGTCTTAATACCTATCACAAATAGATTTGAATCCAATAATATCTATAACCAATATTAATATGAATACTATAGTGGATCCCCATAGGAATAAAACATCCTCACTGCTACTGGTCGATCTCTGTTAACATCATCGTGTTCAGTAACTTTCCACACCATTGATTTATTCAAACAGTCATATTAACGTTAGTCACATTTTTCTAAAAAGTGGGGCTAAAAGGGTCCAAAATATGATTGAAGAATACTTTTTAATTATATCTTCAAAGAAAGTTTGACAATTAGTACATCTGTGATCACGCTTATAAAGGATGTTTCCCATAACTCGAATTCTTATAGTTAAAACAGAATATTAAAAAAAAAAATCATTTTCTTTAAATTTCGATTTTTATTTGTATTTTCCTTGGCTTTCCATTCCATCAATTTTTGCTAAACCAAACGTGAACAGAAAGAAAATTGAGCACTTTTTTGTTGCATATAAATGATTCTATCTTCTGATCATTTATGTACAGGACCATTACTCTTTGAGGTTACTCCTTATAATGCAAGTGAACAAACCTTACCCACATTTGTCTCTAATCCTTACTCTTGGACAAAGGTGAGACGTTTAATTTCCCTTCAGCAATTACAGTGATTTTCCAATATCAAGGGCTGCTTTTGCTATGTCATTAATTGTCTTTTTGTAACATTCCTGGAAATTCTCAGCTTAGCAGCATCATTTTCGTGGATTGTCCTGTTGGTACTGGATTCTCATTCTCACCGAACTCTGAAAATTATTTCAGTGATGACTTGCTTTTTTCAGATGAAGTTTACAGATTCATAAGAAAGGTAGGACCTACAAAGTTTACAGATTTGTAAGATGTATATTTCAAATCTCCTTGATATACATTCTTCAACTAATGCATGATAGAGAAAAGCTTTGCATTCTTTGAATTTTAACCTTTTATGTTAGCCAAAAAACTATTGCAGATTATGCGTGATAGTAATACTTGTTACAATAGATGACAAAACCTTTGTGTGACTGCATGAATTTTATATTCCTAAATGATGTTTTGCTTTTGATCTTCATATGATTTCACTAGAAACGTAATTATTCATGTATTTAATCTCCCCAATTAAATCTCACCTCATTTCTTCTTCAAAAACTTACAGTGGTTTATGGATCATCCTCATTTCATGTCGAATCCTTTCTATGTTGCTGGTGACTCCTATGGTGGGAAAATTATACCAGTTGTTGCTGAAAAAATTGCAGATGGTTGAATTTTTTTTTCCAAATGACAAGATTAGGCACTTGTTATTATTATTATTATTATACTCATTTTCTCATAGCAATTTCAAACCACAGGAAATGATGCAGGGCAGCAGCCGATACTCAATCTCAAGGCATGTGAGCAGTTTTGCTGCAGTTTTGTGCCTGAATCCCAATCAACTTAATATGCTGGCCAAATTTTTAGTATAAATAAACTTGAAGGAAGAATCTATGTTATCATTTATATTTCATTGGTTTGCCATGGTGAATTATTTCAGGGTTATATAACAGGCAACCCCGTCACAGACGACGAAGATGAGTACAGGATGGCTGTTGCTTATGGATTTGGAGTAGGAATGATTTCATTTGACCTCTTTTTGGTAATTCTTTCCACTTCAAGAGGGTATCTGATGCAACACAACAAGATTAATTTAAGAAAATTCTAGTACTTTTGAATGTTTTTAGATTTCATTTCAGTTTTTTATTTTATTTAAGATCGGATTATCTTTATGTTGAATTGAATAATAGGTTTCCGTTTGAATTTGGATTAGCTGATAAGATTTTAGGAATTTACTTGATTTGATTTCAAATTAATTTGTTCTTATCTTGCCATCCTATTTCTATAAATAGGATTTTATTAGTTTGGATATTTAATCATTTACTGAAGGACTGAAATTAAAGGTTTTATTCTACCCTTTATTTATCCCTCTCTCCTTTGTCTTGCATAATCGGTGGATTCCTTTCTCTCTCCTCTGTATATCTCTATCCACTTGGCTGCTATAATACAGCTACATGAGCACTGTAGTTGCCAATAACTATGACGATGCTAAAGCAATGCTACAGTAATTTATCCCTTACCTTTTCTTCCTTCCCTCAAAGTTTTCCTTTCCTCAGCCCCCTAATATCCAAGGAAAAATCAAACAAGTCAAATGCATATGAAGGATCAATGATGAACAGATCAACAAGACGTTCATCATCGAGGGCCAATCATCAAATTGGCATCAATTCAATTCCTTCTACTTTATATGGTTTCTGAGCCGAATTTCATGATGGTTATACGTAAACCCTAGCTTGAAGCTTTATACATTTCCACCTATAGTCTTGAAGTGGATAGAGCCAATAAAGATTGCATGTCTAAAATGAGTAGGTATGGTTGGAAGATACATTATACATATGAAAATTATTCCGTGGAGTTATAAAGTTATCCTTACATTTTAAAATTAATGTTGTTTCTTTAAAAACGTGTTTCATCAAACTCATTGGCATCTAAGCACACATTATTATCATGGGCATAGTTCAGATATGGGTGAAAGCTTTTGACATTATTTATTTAGTGCTATCAATATAATAATGTCCTATGGTAAAATTTTAAAATATTTCCTAAGAGTAGCAATGAAAGCCTTTGGAGAGTCATATTACAATGGTAATCATTGCTAATCTTATAGATAATATAAGTCTTCGACAGTACATACTAGTATGCACATGATCATTAGCAGCATTCAAATGTGATTGAGTAGCTCAGGAATAATCTGAACACCATTTGTATAGGTATTTTAATGAATATGATTATCTTCTCCATTTCACTTTGCTATAGGTTATCATGAAATATTGTCATATACTCCATTTTCTTGAATTCTGAAGGCTTAGAATCTTCAATCAATTCCAATAGTTTAAGCATCTATTGCATTTCCACCCATTCAAAAATTTGATTGTTCTAAGTTAATCTATTTGATCTTATTGTGATGGTTCAGGTTCTACAGATGAATTTGATGATGATCAGTGTTAGCAATAATGAATCCTTTTGATGAGCTCAATCCTAATATTGCGCTTAAGATTATTCTTAAGCTTAAATAGAAATTATGCCCATGCCCATTGTTGTATATGTTATCTTCTATTATTATTTATATGAAGAAATTGATTGATTCAAAGATTTTGATATTCTTGCAAGATTCTTCTCTAGATATATAAGTTCATCCACATGTTACGAAAGTATTACATGCTTCCTCACCGGAAATACAAATTGAGTTTGTGTTATCACTTTTTTAACAATCATATGACTATCTAATATTTTATGATATTGATCAAATAAAGATATAATGTGGCATCATCCGAAAACTAAGCCTCCAAATTATATTTTCTATGTTTAGACAACACAAGTCGTAACTCATGCGATGTTCATGATGCAAGTCCTCTACCTCCACTATGCAAATCATTCTTCTAGTAAAGGGCTTCTATAAAAGTTTTAGGATAAGAGTTCTATAGGCCTTAAGGAAATGGATGTAGCATAAGAAGATTAATTTGAGAAAATTCTAGTTCTTTAGATTAGTTTTATATTTTATACTATATTTATTTAATTAATATTCGGGCTGTCTTATTTTGAATTAAATGATACGTTTGATTTGAATTTAGATTAGTTAATAGTATTGTAGTAGTTATGTATCTCTGAATATAATTTGATATCAAATTAGTTTGTGTTGGGAACACAAAAGATTGATGAAATTTTTTTTTTAATAAATTATTTGATATAATGTAATATGTAGGTTGATTCAAGAATGAAATAAGAAAATATTTACAATCATATAAATATATTCAGATTTTAAAAATAGATTCTTGATTTTTGCAAGAATTAATGGATCCCAATTTTCTTCCTTGCCGTGATTTTGTGGCACAAGGACGGCCTCCAGAGCTTCTCCTCAAGCTATTGAATAAATATATTCCATTCCCAGCTTGCTAATGATCTCTCTAAATTATTTGTTGTTGACTTATCCAAATATTTAAGAACCCCCTAATAATTTTTAGTAGTTTTGTGATAGGAAATACTTGAGTTTGCAAGTAATCCAAAAGGAAATACTTGAGTTCGCAAGCAACCCTAGCAATAATTGATAAAAACAGCAGAAATAATGCGAAAATCTTGATGAAATCAATCCAAAATGATTGTAATAGTGGAATCAAAGCAAAAGCAAACACAAAGCAAGATACAATTGATCCTCAATTCGAGAGGAGGATTGTTCTCTCCTAATCTCTAGATGATGAATCTAGATCCCAAGACGTCAAAGAACTCAAGAGAACCCAAACAAATCAAAGCATAACCCTAGCCCTAATCCTCCCTCCCATACTTAAGGCATACAATTAATTATTAAAGCCAAATTACTCCTTTGCCCTTGCCGCCCCCTCATTTGCCTCCAAATAGTTTGAATTAGAATTCCTAGTGGGCCCCACCCCTCTCTCTCTCTCTCTATGCTGCCGCCCCTTCTCCGATAGCAAAGAACTGGCCCCTTCAAAGGGGCCGGTTGGAGTTGGGTCGATCCACTAGGGACTAGTCTAACAATACCGCCCTCCCAAAGAATCACCTTGTCCTCATGGTGAAAATAAGAAAACTGCTGTTTCACCCTCTCGTATGGCTCCCACGTGGCATCGTAGTTAGGAAGATTCTTCCACTTGATTAGCACTTCCTTAGCTCCATCCTCTTTCTGGCGAACCCTCATCAACTCTAAGGGTTCCAGAATTACATCTAAATCCTCAGTAAGTGTCACCGGTAACTCCGAGCTGACTGTATAATCTCCAATGGCCCTTCTCAACTGAGATACATGAAAAACTGGATGTATAGTTGCCGTTGGTGGTAGTTTCAGCCGATATGCTACCGCTCCAATCTTCTCCAATATTTCATAAGGTCCAAAGTACCTTGGAGCAAGCTTCTCATTCCTCTTGTTGGCGACTGTCTTCTATATGTAGGGTCGGAGCTTCAAGAACACCCTCTCCCCTACTTCGAATTGGATGTCCTTCCTATGCCCATCAGCTTGTTTCTTCATAATCTGTTGAGCTCTCAGTAGATGTCTCTTCAACTCCTTTAACACTCTGTCCCTCTCCTCTAAATACTCCTCCATTGAAGAAACTGGAGTACTGCTACTCCCAAAGTGCACCAAGTGAGGAGGATAAGAGGTGTTGTACCAATACTCGGCCCATGATAGCCACTTGGCCCATAGCCTGGGTGTCTCCGACACAAATCATCTCTGGCAGGTCTCCAAGCTCCTGTTGACCACTTCTGTTTGGCCATCCATCTGTGGGTGGTAGGCGGTGCTTCTCTTCAGAACTGTCCCCTATAATCTGAATAACTCCCTCCAAAAGTGGCTGAGGAACACCTTATCTCTATCTTATACTATCACCTATGGTATTCCATGCAATCTGATCACCTCTCTGATGAAAGCTGAAGCCACTATCACCGCGGTGTATGGATGTCGGAGGGGAATGAAATGAGCATACTTGCTCAATCTATCCACCACCACCAGAATCACCGTGAAACCTTATGAACGGGGCAGCCCATCGATGAAGTCCATGGATATCTCCTCCCATACTCGTTCCGGTAAAGCCAACAACTATAATAGTCCTCCTGGCAACATAGCCAGGTATTTGTTCCTCTGACAGACCTTAAACTTGGCCACCATCTTCTCTACATCTCTGTGCATCTCCTTCCAGTACAGCTCCGAGGCTAACCTCTAATATGTCTTATGTACCCCTGAATGATCCCCCACAGTGCTTCCATAAAACTCCTGGAGTAAGTTTGGAATGTGAATTGAGGTCCGAGGCATCACAAACCTCCCCTGATACTGCAGTTTGTCCCCCTCCAATGAGTACCCTGGGTGGCTACCCCCTTCCCTTAGTAAATTTATCCTGATCTTTCCCAACTCCTCATCCCTAGTACTCTCCTCCCTGATGGTCCCCCAATCTAGCATCAAAGGAATCGATACTGCCACTATCTGTAGCTCCCCCATACATCTGGATAAGGCATCTGCTGCCTTGTTCTCCACTCTTGATCTGTACTGAATTTCGAAATCATATTTAAATAATTTGGACAGCCACCTATAATGCTCCTCAGTCACTATCTGTTGCTCCAACAAGTACTTCAGGCTCCTCTGGTCGGTTCTGACAATGAAATGCCTACCTAATAGGTAGGGTCGCCACTTCTGGATGGCTAAGGCGATGGCCATCAACTCCCTCTCATAGACTGATTTCAGCCTGGCTCTGGCTGTCAACACCTGGCTGAAATAGGCAATGGGTCGATGATTGTGCATGAGTATTGCCCCCAGTCCGTGCCCTGAAGCATCTATATCCACTATGAAGGCCTGAGTGAAGTCTGGTAAAGCTAAGACTGGTACAATAGTCATAGCATTCTTCAGTCTTTTAAATGCTGCTGTTGCCACCTCTCCCCATAAGAACCCATCTTTCTTCAGCTGCTTTGTCAGTGGCCATGCTATAGTGCTGTACCTTTTTACAAACCTCCTGTAGTATCCCGTCAATCCTAAGAATCCTCTCGACTCGTTCAGATTCTTAGGTAAGAGCCACCTCAACATAGCCTTAATCTTTGACTGATCAACTGCCACCCCTTCTTTAGACACGATATGACCCAAATACTCCACACTGGTCTGGGCAAAACAACATTTCTTCAGGTTGGCCCTTAGTTGATGTTTCTGTAGGACTCCCAAGACCATCTTCAAGTGTTCCATATGCTCCTCTGTTTTGCTGTACACCAGTATGTCATCAAAAAATACCAGAACAAACTTTTGGAGGTACTGCCTGAACACCCTGTTCATCAGTGACTAGAAAGTAGCAGGGGTGTTGGTAAGTCCAAACGGCATTACCAGAAGCTCATAATGCCCTTTGTGTGTCCTGAAAGCTATCTTTGAGATGTCTGCCTCATTTTGATCTGATGGTACCCAGACTTCAGATCCAGTTTGGAGAATATCACTGCCCCATACAGTTCATCCAAGAGCTCATCAATTACAGGAATAGGGAACTTATCCAGCACTGTCCCCTTGTTCAAAGATCTGTAGTCCACACAAAACCGCTAGCTCCCATCCTTCTTCTTGACCAGTAGGACGGGACTAGAGAAAGGACTCACACTCGGCCTGATGATCCCAGCTTCCAGCATCTCACGGATCAGCTTCCCAATCTCATCCTTCTGAAATTGAGGATATTGGTAGGGCTTGACGCTGATGGGGGACACACCTTCCCTCAAGGCGATGACATGCTTCTGCTCCCTCGGTGGTGGCAATCCCTGAGGTGGCTGAAACACCTCCTGGAATTGCTGAATCAACGGTTGTATGGAAAGGGGTATGTCCCCTCCCTCCTCCGATCTAGCTCCCTCCAAACTGTGCAGCTCCACCAAATATCCTTCCCCCACCTCTTGAATATTCCTCACCATGGTTTTGAGCGACACCATGGCGTTGGATAGCCTTGCATCTCCCCTGATCACCACCTTTCTTCCATCCATCCTCAGCTTCATCGTGAGTGCTCCCTAATTGACCTTGGTGTCCCCTAGGGTCTGCATCCACTTCATACACAGGATGACATCTGTACTTCCTAACTCCAGTGTGAGAAAGTCTTCCCTCACCTGAATCTCTTGGGTAATCAACACCAATCCTCTACAGATTCCCTGGTCTTTCTCCACCTTCCCTGTATCCATCATGACCCCATAACATCAGGTGTCCACCAATTTCACTCCCAGTTGGTCGACGACCTAAGTGGAAATGAAATTGTGGGTAGCTCCACTATCAATCAGTACCACCACCTCCTTGACCCCTATCTCCCCCTATACCTTCATGGTATGATTCATAGTGAATCCTACACAGAGTTCAGGGAAACCTCTGCCAGATCCTAATGTAGCTTCTCTTCCAACTCTGCCTCTACCTCCCCTTCACCTCCCTCCTTATTTTTCTCGTCATCATAGACGGTGAGAACCTGAAGAGTTCGGTCCCTACACCTATGCCCTGGCGTATACTTCTCATTGCACCTGAAACATAACCCCTTAGCCTTCTTCTCTTGCATCTCCCTCTATGTCAGCCTCTTGAAATTTCCCCCACTACCTCCCCCAATTGGTTTCTCACTGGTGGTTTCCCTTAATCCTCATGCTGTCGGATCCTTGGGTGCTAAAAGAGTGGTGGTCGTCCTGTAGTAGTCTCCTGAACTGCTGCTCCTGGCTCCCCTCTCATGGTGCATCTGACTTTCCACCAACTGTGTCAACTCTATGGCCTCTCCCAAGTCACGGGGCCTCAATACCTTCACCGCAGCTCTGATGTCTGATTTGAGCCCTTTCAAAAAGTTCCCCTCCAAGGCTGTCTCTGAGAATCACTCCACCCTGCTGGCTAGATGCTCAAACCGCTCTTGGTATTTTGCTACTGATCCGTCCTGCACCAAAACAAAGAATTGCTCATAGAAATCTCCTCCCCTGTCGGTTTGGAAACGTTCTAATAAACAATTCTTGAATTCTCTCCAACTCCGGATGGGTCTCCTTTGGTCCCTCCACTGGTATCATGACAACGCCTTCTCTTCCAAATATAAGCCTGCGGCAGTCAACTTCTCCTCCTCTGTTAGCCCATTGAAGGCGAAGTATCTCTCCACATTATAAATCCATCCATGCACGTCCTCACCTTCAAAAATAGGTATCTTCAGTTTCCTCACCTTCTGATCTCCCCCGTTTCTCCTTATTCCTCCATAATTTCTCCTCTCCCAAGTGCTTGGGCCTCCCCAAGTACCCTGATCTTCTCTCCTATGTTTATACATGAAGCCCTCTTCGCTTTCCCCATCTTTTCTTCAAAATCAGCACTTGTTCTCCCGTATTCCCCTTCTTTTCTTTCCTAACCAGCACCCCTTGAGTCTTACCCCCCATAACCATGCCTTCCTCCATACCTCCCACCTTTTTCCTCCATGATTTCCACTTCATCGTCCCTCCTACGACAATCATAATTTGTCATTATTCCCACCGGTTCTTTCGCCTCCGATGCCGCCGTTTGGATTTGATTCTCCAATAACTTCTTCATCATCGCATGGAGATCGGAAACCTTGTCTTCCACGGATGATATTCAATCTTCCATTGTAGCTTTAATTTGGCTCAATTCTCTCTCCAATCTTTCCTCCAATGCATCTACCTTCTTGGCCGCTATAAAAAAATCTAATTTTTGCTCCAGAAATCAGCAAGGGTTCCTTCCTCCGGATGAAATTTCGCAACTGAAATTTTAGAAATTCAGCCCCCGATGGTCCCAAGACTCGCTCTGATACCAATTTGATATGAAATACTTGAGTTCGCAAGTAATCCAAGAGGACATACTTGAGTTCGCAATCAACCCTAGCAATAATTGATAAAAACAGCGGGAATAATGCGAAAATCTTGATAAAATCAATCCAAAATGATAGATTGTAATAGTGGAATCAAAGCAAAAGCAAACACAAAGCAAGATATAATTGATCCTCAATTCGAGAGGAGGATCGTTCTCTCCCAATATCTTGACGATGAATCTAGAGCCCAAGACGCCAAAGAACTCAAGAGAACCCAAACAAATCAAACATAATCCTAACCCTAATCCTCCCTCCCATACTTAAGGCATATAATTAATTATTAAAGCCAAATAACTCCCTTGCCCTTGCTGCCCCCTCGTTTGCCTCCAAATAGTTTGAATTAGAATTCCTAGTGGGCCCCATCCCTTTCTCTCTCTCTCTATGCCGCCACCCCTTCTCCTGTAGCAAAGAACCGGCCCCTTTGAAGGGGCCGGTTGGAGTTGGGCCGGTCCACTAGGGACTAGTCTAACATTTGGGGATTAATTGTAAATATTTATGGATTATCCAAGGCTTCCAAAATTTATAAAAGGAAAATAAGAGATTGGAATTTTTTAAAATTATTTCTATTAAGTAGGATTCATTTTTTGAAATTAATTTTATAATTTTTCGATGTTTTGTGCAATGAATTTTGGAAGATTCTAAAATTATTTTAATTTTATTTTAATTTGATTTCCACAATCATCAAGCTCTTATTACATGGCGCATGGTTGGAGCCGCAGTTTGGAGATTGGGCCTACTAGCCACATTGGATAACTGAGGCTATTTGTTCTCAAATTGAATGGGTGTAGGTGAATCAAGCAACTAAGGACTTAGGATTTGTCACACCCCATTTTAACCCCCTTAAGTCAATCTGGAGTGTAACAGATAGGGAGAATCCGAATAGACATATTTCCTACTAACACTCATCCTAAATTACTTATATTAGAATCAGGTGAGTAGGAAATAATCTATTTAGACTCTCCCAACACAATACATTTTTCTAGCCTTAGGATTTTATCTCAATATTTCATAATTGGAAGCATATTGACAACACGTTAAATAAAATATAGAGCTTACTAAACTTTCAAATAAAATTTACATACTCAAAAGTTTGACCGTATAGCTTACTACTCAGGCTTCTATGCACAACCAAAATGTATATACACAAAAATGCAATCAACCTCCTACTTAGAGCCCCACTAGTTCCTTCCCCTTTCCTGCAGTACAATCACTGCTAACATGGGTAGATTGCCGTGCCCCCCTCCAAAAAATAAGAAGGCCCGCCTGCCTAGTGTTTGGCAAGAAGAAAAAAACAACCCTAAGATTTCTATTGCCTGCTCTAACCGGCTCCTCTTGGCTCTTGCTCGAGCGATTGGCCTCGTGCGATTCGCATGCTCAACACCTCCATCGACGACGTCACGATTGAGAAAGATTCGTTTGATCGTGTGACTCTGTTCGTTACTTCATTTGCTCCGGAGACCGCACTGTAGCCTCCGTCCGTTGAGTCCGCTCGACGCCTCAGGCCCTCGAAGGCTCGACCGATCCTGAGAGGTAAGGAGGAAGTATACGTGTGTTTTTATTCTATTTCTTCTCCAGATTGATGATGATCTTTCAAATTTTTGATGGAAAAGTTTAATATTGCTTGCCATTTTCTGCCCTAAAATTGGTATTAGAAAGTTTTGTTCATACCTCTCTCCTAAAAATAACATAAGCATATGGCATGAAATAATTTGCATCTAAGAAAGTCATCATTCTGTAAAAGTTTTTCAAATCTAGCAAAGAAACATCGGTCATGGATGTTCAATTTAGCCTTTTTTCGAAAAGATTACCACGCTATACCTCTGGTAATGTAAGAAGTAAAAGTATCAAATCACTTTCAGTTAAACATATTTTAGGCTTAAACTACAATCAAGTTAAGAGAAAAGATTTTTTATTTTTCCATAATCGAGAGATGCATCTAATTTCCCATGGAATATATTAAAAATTGTCTGTTCAATTGGGTTAATCTGTGGTCCGCATGAAAAACACATGAAAAATAAATTCTAAATTATTCTTATATAAATTCTAAATTATCTGTTCCACTTTTCTCCTTCCCATGTAGTCCGCATGAAAAACACAATTGCATTTCCATGTGAGAATATGCCAAATTAATATCATGCAAACTAGCATCAACTATGACTCACAAGTGAAATGCTTATTGCTTAGTATATGCAAAATTGGTATTAGAAAGTTTTGCTCATATATGCTTATTGCTTAATGTGCTATTATGGTGTCTTATGAAATGCTTTCTTATCTAGATAATTTAATTTGTCACAAATTTTATAAAAAAATATTTAAGAAGCTTTCAAAATCAAGCACATCAAAGACTTCAGATGAGACAAGCAAAAATGATGAAGAGCAAAATCCAAAAAGAAGTCGAGTAGAAGTTGAATCATCAAGAAATTTGGAATTAGATCTAGAAAACCTTCAATCTGATCCTGGTTTGTGAATTCCTATCAGTGAACTTATACATAATATTTAAGATCAAGTGCGACAGTCGTGCTTGCAAAGAGGTCCATGCCAACCATGCATTCATGAATTTCTAAAAATTAAATTTGGGGCCAAAGATTGACGCTTCAATGTTGCTTGGTTTGATAAATACTTCAACTGGTTATAGTATAGTATATGCCAAGATAAGACAAATTTATGACAAATTTACATCTTTTTCGAGTTGAAATATTCTACACAGTTATTGATATGTAACTTCAAGAGTTAAATAATCGTTTCACAGAGACAAATATTGAGTTACTTCTGTCTATTACCTGTTTGAATCCGAATGATTATTTGTGTGCATTCGGTCAAGATAAATTAATTTGAATGACACATCTTTATCCATGTGATTTTAGCCATATTGATTTGGCAATTCTTTACATTCTGTTGAAAACTTATATCATGGATATGCAGTTTGATCCAAATTTTTTATTGCTAAAAGATATTGGATGCCTTGCTGAGACAATGATACATAACAAGAAGTATATTTTATATCTTCTTATTTTCAGATTATTAAAACTCATTTTAGTTTTGCCGGTTGTAATAGCAGGAGATGAAAGAGTATTTTTTGCAATGGCCATCATAAAATCTCGACTGCGAAATAGAATTGGAGATCAGTGGATAAATGACACTTTACTTGCCTTTATTGAGAAAAAAATATTATATTGTATTGATAATGATATTATTAATCTTTTCTAAATTATGAAGAGCAGACGCTATAAATTGTAAGTATTTTCATTTTATATTTAGTATTTAATCTTAAAAAAAAATTTAAAACTGTCAATATCGATCCCAAGCCCAAATAGAAAAAATTGAGGGAAATTTAAAAATATTTTTTTGTGCCCCCTCTATAAAAAATTTATGTCTCCGCCATTGACTACTAATGAGCTAAAGCTCAATGAAATATGTAATCATAATGTAAGAAATAAAAAATATATAATTGCAGTCAATTGTAAATAATATTAAGATTTCTATAAGAATCATAAGTTGTATAAGAAATCACATTTTTAAAGAAGACCTCATGTTTAAGATGACAGAGTAATTGCTCTCTATATGTCAAAAAATAATGATGATATGATAAGTTGAATAGTGATTGATCCCCGTTCTTTAATAAAGCTCTTGAGCATATGAGCATTAAAATTGTTGTCCCTATATGTTCTCGAACAAGATAAGATGATGGTATATAGCTTTAATGTAAAAGGACAAAAAACTGTGAGTTCTTTCATTCTTCATCACAGGTTTGCAAAGCTTTATATAGAAGCCAAATTTCACGTGATCAATGCACTTCATTCAAGGCGATATTGTGTCGACTGCGACTCCATGAATATGATATTATTGCGTCCACTCTACATTAATGTATGAAATACTTGAGAGATAGAGAAGAGTTTAAGATTTTAGACAATATACTACTCTTTGCGGTCCATAAAATAAAAATATATAAAGACACAAAGTACTTCATTTTAAAAGAGTTAAAAACAACAAAACCTACTGCAATTGTGGCATCAAACTTAAATACTACGAAGCAATCTAAGGCTAAGAAGAAATAAGAAGAAAAAAGACAATTTCAACTCTTCCTAAAACAATGATTACCTCATATAAAGTGAAAAAGAGTTGTTTTTTCACTTGGATAGCAATGCAGTAGATGATGATGATATAGCAATCAAACTTAATGGAAATGTGCAGGCCTTTGGCAAAAATATGCAAAAGTAGTAGACTTTGAGATTATAATAGAAGGAACTTGGCAGATGCATCTTTTAAAATGAGGATAGTTGCTTCGGCCAAGTCTAGTGATCCCTTATAGAATGAAGCAAGAGGTTTGCCTTGCATGATAATACTATTTTTGCATTTAATGAAGCAGGAGGGCTGCTGGGTAGCACGCGTAGGCTGGCTCGCCGGAGGCTACGATGGTGGCGGCCGGCTGATTCGGCCGCCAAGTCGCGTATGGGCCCCATTTTTGGCCCGGACATTCCGATTTAGATGTTTTTGGGGTCACCGATACTGTTTTTCGACGTTCTGGACTCAATTTGACACTTTTGGAGCTAATCTAGAGTTCTACAGTCACGATCGAGCCATTCTAAAGTTTTGAACTGCGTCGGGAATTTCTCAAGTGTTATAACATATATTTTCGGACTTCTGGAGCTTCGACGTCCAAAAATAGGGAGAAATTAATATGCCATCAAATAATTTTTTGACCGGGCACGAATCTCGAGGAATATTCAACTTGGAAAATATTAGCAAACTTATTGTCAAACTGAACGTCTCAAAAAAAAAAAAAAAAGAATCCAACAACACCTAATTCGACCCAATCCGAGCTCAAACGGTCCAAATCAAGAACCCAAAGCACGTTTGAAATGTTCGAAGCATAAATTGGATGACCAAACAATATCCAAATATGACATGCTTATAGTCGAATCGAGCGGCTCGAAGAGAAGAATCCAACGAGCCCAAGATCGTCGAATTCTGACTTCATCAAGACACTTAAGTACTTGATAAACGACCCATGATCAATCGTCTTCCATTCGAAACACTCCCAACATACCCTTGATTTTTTCCCTATTTACTGGCCATGTCACTCCCTAAAAACTATAAATAGATCTCTCATTCTTCACAGAAGGGGGGATCGGTAAGGAGAGGAAGGAAGAGAGAGAGGGAGAGGAAGAGAAATCAGAGAGTTCTCTTGCCACCAAATTCCTTCTCGATCACCGCCTGACCACGACAATCACTGGACTTTTGCCGGACTTCCGCTCAGCCACCAACTGTTGTCGAACTTACACCTGACCATCGATTGTCGCCAGACTTCCGCTCGGTCACTAACTAATGCTAGATTTACATTCGAACACCGACCGTCGCTGAACTTCTATTCGGCCTCTGTTCGTCACTAGATTTCTACCCGGCAGCTAACTATTGTAATATGATCGTCCTCCAGTTCAAGGACGAATCAATCTTTGTAATCTATTCAAACACTAGTTGATTCATTTCAATTAGGCGTGACCCCATAGTTTTTCCCTTCAAAGTTTTCCACGTAAAAATTCTGATATTTTTATTTTCTCTGTTTGTGAGCTGGATATTCGTGCAACACTAAGATGTAAATTTTTTCTTACTTTACCGCCGCAAATGTTCTAGCCCGCAGCAAAGTTAATTTATGAATATACTACTATTATTCCTCGAGTTCTTATAAGAATTATTTAATATTATAGCTCAGGAGCTTAGTGATGTATATATATTGCTCCTTTTGTACTACACATTTTTCTTTGATTTAGTGGATGCTACCCTCTACAGCCATAGATGTAGGCTTGGTTCAAGACCTAACCACATAAGTCACTATCTATGCGTTGCTTGATCTCCTTTATAGGTGCTTTGTGGTTCAATCAGATTCACTTTTTACTTTACGCATAAAAGTTGTGCGTTTTTTTTTTAAATTCAAAACCTAACTTGCTGGTGCTACATAGCTTTGCGTGAAGGGTGTCTAATAGAAAGTTTAAATTGAATCAATTGAGGCTTTAATATATCTGTTGTAATGCACATATGAAAACATTTTGAGCAGTTAATATACTTTAATAATGATTATGATGCAGGACTACTATGCGTGGTAAAGACTAGGTAAGAGCTTGCACGATTTTAAAGAGCATAATAATTAAACTTACCAGCTAATCCAAAACGACGAAATAAAACGTAAGAAGTGTCACTTGCGTTTAGGCCAAATTATATGAAAGATTTGAAACATTACAAGTAACATAAAAACTCAAGACATACGTATTAAGTAGATTTTCAACAAAGATCCCTTTTCTAACAATGAGATTAGTACATAGAAAGTTAACTCAAATCCTATGTTTACTAAGCAACGGAGATTAGCAAAGCACGATCCTTTGCGATTCCATCATCATCGACAAGATTAGTGAACTCAAAAATAAATGAACAAGGGTCGGAGCTCACCCTTATTGGGAACCGGAGGTGATGATCCACTGGGCGTTGCTTAGTTGCTTGTCGAGGGCTTCAACAAGAGAATCCAAGGTGTGCTCCACGTACTCTTCAACCGTGTGATCGATATTCGGGTTGACGTCAAAGAAAGTGGAGTGTAGAATGAGAAGGACGACTTGTTCGTCGTAGGCGTAGCCGAAATCAACTTCTGGATCCATGCATTTGACTTGCTTGGAGGAGATGAAAATGCCTTCTTGCTGCCCTTGATAATTCTTCTCAAGAGAATGAAGTTTCTCTTAAGAAATAAAGTGGAGAAGGGAGGTTGGAGGTGGTCGGCCAAGGTAGGGGTTTGGGAGAGAAGTTGCTTCAGCTTTGAAGAAGTTAGGGTTAGGGTTACGGGAGGACAAGGTTTCAAAATCTGAAACTATTTCAGATTTAAATTTGGAGGGATATTGGGGAATTAGAAATTTGAATTTAATTCCTAAAGGAGTTAGGAATTAATGGGAGGGGATGGGGATTGGAGAGAGAGAGAGAGAGGGGGCGGATAGGGAGAGGGGCCGGCTGCATTAAAGAGATGGGAGGGGATTTGGGGAGATGGATTTGAGTTTCTAATTTTAGATTTAAGGATTAGGAAAGATTTAATTAGATCCCATTTAATTTGAAAATCAAATAGGGTCTAATTTTGGAAACTTTCCATAAATAGATTCATGGAATTTAGGAAAGATTTGAAATTCAAATTAGGTGGGGTTTGAATTCAAATCTATCTTAAATATTTCAAATCTAAAATCGGAAATAGAGATTAGAGGGGTAATGGGGCTAGGGCCGGCGGCTAGCTAGGGTTTGGGTAGGGATCCGGTGGCTAGACACGAGGGTAGGTGGGGTTTTGTGGTGGGAGGCCGAGAGGGTAGGGAAGGTAGTGGGGTGGGGTTGTGTGGTGGCCGGCGGATTGAAGGGGAGGTGGTGAAATTGGAGCCGTGGGAGAAGGTGGAGGGGAAGAGGGGCCGGCGGTGGTGGTAGAGGTGAAAGAAGATAGGAAAAACCAAGAGTGCTCGAAGGCCACTATTGGGTACTACGCTTGCCTCTCCTAGGCTCTCCACAATACTCTCAAGCTCTCAAACACAAGAGAACACTAATGCAGAAAATTTTCTTTCAATAATTCATTAACCCTCAAAGAGACATAAAGGGGCTTTAAATAACCTCAAACAAAAGGACTCAAAATAAGAAAGATAACAATGCCCTCCGGGCTTACAAACGACCACCCTTAAGTAAGAGGTAAGACAAAACAAATAACATAATAACAATGAAAGAAAATAAATACATGAAATGACTCAAAAATACATCGACTCGATCGTGGCCGTAGATCGACGGCCACGTCTCCGATAAACTTTCCATGTAGTGATGTCCCCATCAGGTTATCTGGGTAGAAGTTTATTTTTTTTATAGTAGTGATTATGGCAACATATGTGACTTTGTGGGCTCCGAAAATTCGGCCCCGGCCTCCGCCCGACTTTTGTTTTCTTCAGGGGGAGTTTTAACAGAATTAAGTTCCGGGGTAAAATTTGGAAGGCAGATGGATTGTAGATAAGACACTACCCAGAGATTTCGCCCTCATTTTGCGAGGACTTTATGATCTGAGTTCTGGTTTCCTATAGGCGCAAGCCCCTATAGTTAATTACCCCTCCCAATAATGAGAGAGAACTTTCGATTAAGGCTAGTCGTCAATCAAATACGTAGAGATACGTGAGTCTGGCTTATAGTAGCAGCATGGGCATAGGGTTTTGGGAATTTGAAGATTTTAATATTTAAAACAGAAATTTTCACCACCTTGCACTTAAAGCGAATGGTGGGGGAATGGATGATAGACCCGATCAAGATCCCATGGTTCCGTCGTCCCGGGCCATCATGGTCCCTGGTCTTCTTAGTCAGAGGAGGTAGTCGACCCAACCTGACAGAAGGATCCTTGTCGGCAGCCATGGGTTGGTTCGTCCAAGGGAACCTTGTAGACCTGGGTTGGATGTTTGCCTAAGGGGACAAATTTGAATCCACCTTAGCTAACAGAGGGCTTTGTGCCCTATCGATCATATCCTATTGATTAATATCTCAAGGACTTGATGCCATTGGGGAGCATACGGGCTTTGGCCATAACCATAATATAATGGTGCCATTTGGCGGCGACCACCTGGTTCAGAGGGCCCCGAGTCATAACCGTTTATCCTGCAGTGCCATTTGGCGGCGAAACTGCCGGTTAGAGGACTCGTACCACGTCCTTGCTGGCAGGAGATTGTTTGAGAATGGATCCTAGTGATATTTTCGACTAGGCATTAGCTCTATGTGAGCTGAAGTAAATTTTGGTTTGTTCACCTCGACAAACTGTTGCGGAGGGTGGATGGATTATGCTTTAAATGATTGAATGGTGGATTTCAATTTTAAATATCTTAGAATTTCGAGGTCTTGGGAAATTTCATGGAGTTTTGGATTTTAATGGAATTTGGGAGGCATTTGAAATGATTTGTGTGGACCCCTCCGGTTGAGATTTGCATTCAACACGGCCATCATCGGGGTGTTCGGGGTCATTCACATTAATGGGTTGAACCTTGTCCACTCTGTCGAGCCGTCGACAGAGGATCATGTTTCGTAGGCTTTGTGCCTTTGTAAGTGAATTCTAATATGAATTATAAAATAAATATCCCGGTCGATCTCGCGACCGCATATTTATTTAATAGTTCGAGCCGTGTCAACTCCTATCTACCTAAATAGAAGGATCGGGCTCGAACTTGAATTCACGTATTGACCCGCGCAGCATCCCTAGACGTCACGTGTGTACCAATAACACGCTCGTCGGGGCCCATGCGAGTATTTGGGGGGTTTTTATAATTATTTGTTAAACCTTGTCAACTCCTATTTACTTGCTTTAGGAGGATCGGGTTCAAATTTATTGACCCGTGCAGCATCCCTAGACGTCACGTGTATACCAATAACACGCTCGCCGGGGCCCATGCGGGTTATGATTATACTTACCCCTTTTGTGTTCCTATGTGTATAGAAATTAAGGTGCACATGTGAGGGGATACTTTAAAGTATTTGTAAACGCCTTCTGTCCGCTTGCATGAATGTTGCGGATCCGGTGGCGTGGCGCTGGGGTTGCATTTTGGGATTTGTACGCCTTCTGTCTGCTCGCATAGGTGTTGCAGATCCGGTGGCGTTATGTTAGATGTATAAAAGTCTTCTGCAGTAGTTTGTGGGAGCTCGTATTTGATGATGGTTTTCTGTATTTATTTGGAGACGATGATTTATATTTACAGAGGGTCTCCTACGGCAGCCCGTAAGAGCTTGTATTTGTTGCAGTCCTTGAGATGATTGGAATGACAGATATACTTTTCTATGTGTAATTGTGAGTTTAGGCCACCAAACTTTGCATCAGCCTTTAGCAACACATTTGTCAAGTATTGATCATTAATTCTGGTAGGCACAATACAATGTATTGACGCTTACTCGAATGCATTTCGATGTGTCATATCGTTGTTCTCACTGTATGTCAAATCTTTCTGGTTTCAACTGATATATTGATTGTGATACGAGCACCTTGCAGTGTCATTGGACCCTTGCACCAACTCCTGTACGATCAGGGGATTCTTTACATTGGCATTGTATTTCTTGTTGCCTTTTACATGTTACGAGTGAACTTTTGTGCCTACGAAAGCCTCTATAATTGCGTGTGGGTATTCTTATGGTTGTTTGTAGACATTCATGCCCGTAATGGATTCATAACTCTTGCTAACATTTGAATTGTAAGGTATTACTACATCCACTTCGATGAATTGTAATCTTTTGTAGGTGATAGAGATGTTTATTCCTCCTTGTGTTGTAATGGACTGTACGAATACCCTGGCGCTTGTTGCATGCTTCTGTACACACTTATAGGGAGGGCATTGCCAATTGTAGGCAGGTTCATTATGTTCACCTGCTTGTGTGTTAGTCTTAATTGTAGAGAGTTGTATACATAAGAAGTCTCTTCCCATGGATGATATGAAGATCGTTGCAAACTTCAATCTCGTTGTTTATGGGTCTTCGCATGTTAAATTATCATGTTCACTGCAGGCTCCTTGTAGATTTGTTCAAGCCAATCCATTTCATGAACCTTCACTGGTATTTGTAAGTGGTTGATGCTAGAGATCATACGATCTTCATTACTTTTGAGTATAGCTTGTAGTTTGCAAGTGGATATTTGTATTCTTGAGGGTCTTTAATGTCTGTGTATTTGTAATTATCTCAAGTAGAGCTCAATTGTCGGGGCTTCCGTTATCATTTGCGGATGAATGATACTTGCAAGATTTATGTGGGCATCATCCTCGAGCCTTGCTCATAATACATTGAAAGCTTACACTTGAACTCATATTAGTCAAAGATCTTATGTTGTTGATTGCAAACATGCCATGTCTGAAGTTCTTGATCGTGTGTAGGCGATTGCATGATTGAAGATCTTGCGTTGTTGATTTCAAACATGTGAGTATCTTAATCAAGGTGATAAATTTCCCAATATTTCATGTTCAAATGAAATTCCTCATTGATTATTTGAGTCCAATTCCTTGTTATCACATTAAGCTCGGATGTTCAAGTTCAAATCAAGCTCTTTTTGTGATCCACACCAAATTTGTTTGGATTCAAACTTTTCAATTCATGCCCACTATGTTCTTTGTCAAGTTCAAGATGAGTTTAATTTGAGTTCAGATCAAAGTCCCCTGCTGTCCTTTGCAAGTTCAAATCAAGTTCATGTGGTTCGATCTGTATGTCCAGTTCACTATGTTCAAACTCAAATTTGTTTGAATCTTATCCAGTTCAGGTTCCAGTTTACAAGTCTTCTATACAGTTCATTATGACTTCCTCAGATTCAAGTTCATTTAAGTTAGGATTCAATGCTTGCAACTTTGATTAATGTTCAATTTGTGTTTGAGTTCACAAGTCTCGTTGTCCTTTTGAATTCGATCCAGCCCAAGTATGGTCTCAAGTTGACCTGAAATTTCGGCAGCCTCCCGGCGTCTCCCCCGTTTAAGGGAAAAAACGATAAGAGTCTGGGCCTTCCCACCACGCGCAATAAAGCGCGTGCATGGTAGGTGTCCTTAGACACCTCGGCCGCGGTCTTCATTCCCACCACGCGCAATAAAGCACGTGCATGGGGTCTTCGACGGTACCTGTTTCAAAAGACAGTTTGCTTTCCCCTCGCTCGAGGGTACTTATAGATAACCTCGCCTCGTCGTAGGTGCCGCATCGGGGTCCCAACCCACCACGCGCAATAAAGCGCGTGCATAGGTGTTTTTCCAGTCCGCCGTAAACGACGAAAGCAAGTTCTCGGAGATTACCCCTCTCGTCGTAGGCGCCGCACCGGGGTCCCAACCCACCATGCGCAATAAAGCGCGTGCATAGGTGTTTTCCCGGTACACCGCGAACGACGAAAGCAAGTTCTCAGAGTTTTTAGGGTTTAGGGATCATACCTTGGCGAGCGTCGGGTAGAGATGTTGGCACGTGGATCGAGGCAAAAGTGGGAGAAGAGAGCATTTCTCCTTTTTTTTTAAACAATAATTAATTATAATAAAAAAAAATAATTAATTATAATTATAACAATTAATTATAATTAATTATAATTGATAATAATTGATTAAAATTAAAATAAATAGTTATAATTAATTTTAATAAATTATAGTTAATTATTAATATAATAATTAACCATAATAATAATAAAATTAATTATAATTTATTTTAATTAAAACTAATTATTATTAATGATAATTAAAAATAATTAAGATATTTAATTACAATTAATTATAATTAAATATAATTAATTACCATCAGTAATAATTAAAATAATTTTAATAAAATAAAATAGAAAGTGATATGGATATGATTAATGTAGGATTTATACAAATTAGAATAGGATTTAAACAGGATATGAACAGGATTTAATTAAATCCTATTAAACAGGATTAACTAAGAGTTTAACTCTCTCAGACAGAGAGTTAAACTCTCTGTTTCTAGCGACCCAGCCGAAGTAGCACGCAAGGGAGATGGCTACCTTCACAACCAACGAGCTTCCGTCGTCACTTTCGATTAAACTGTCGTGAGGTCCGATCCAACAGAAGCGAAAGGTCGTCTGGGAATGAGTAGGCGTCGACTAGCAGAGAAGGTAGGTTAGTCTCTGCGATCGGTACTGGAGACGTCGACCTGGGCGTCGGACGAGGCTTGGGAAAGCAGGGTTGAGGTCGGCTAGGTCGGAAGCAGCGACGGGATTTGCGGACCAGGTGGGAATCGCGGACTGAGGAGGTCGGTCTTGGGTTGACGGGGAGATCGGCACAGGAGTCGGCGTCGGATGCAGGTCTCTAGCGAAGGGAAGCTCGGGCTCGGCGTCGGCCTAGGGCAGGGGATCCGACAAGATGTCGGTTGGAGGAGATGATACGAGGATTGAGGGCGGGGTCGGCTTCGGTACAGGAGGAAGGAGCGGGAGTCTGAGGAAGCGAGAGGATTTTGGTCGAGTGGTCTGCGATCGATCTCCCCTGTCCCGGCTTCGTTTTATAAGCGTGGGTGGCAGCGAATCGAGGTTCTGCGAGGGATTTTCGGGAAGCGACGTAAACGGCGCTGCATTCAGCGGGATTCCTGGTTTCGACGAGTCCGAGGAGCGGGATTTCAGGGATTCGACGGAGGTAATGCATTTTTTTTTGCTTTCTTTTGTTTTCACAGCAGAGGTCAACCGACTTTTAAAACATTAATAGTGCATTGAGCAAAACTATATAGAAGTCATTTAGTGCCACTAATTTTTTTCCCCTCAATAAGCGTACAAACCTTCATACTAGTCCATCAGGTTAAGCAGAACTGTGTTATAAGAAAGGGCAAATCTGACATCATTGGTATTTTTTTTGTTAGGGAGGATTCTCTATTCAGTCCTAATCATTAAAGTTTTACAGTTCTCAGTTTTACTCATTGTTATTCAAATTTGCCATGTTGCAATGCACATTTCTTAAAAGATAGATTGAAGGATTAATTTGACAGCATCTTTCAGGCAGTAAATACAAGTTGTGTTGGAGAAGAAAGCTATGTGCATAGAACGAAACCTGATTGTGCTGCAAATCTTGATATCTTTGATGGGGTAATAAATTGACCGAACTTCCCACTTCATTGAATTTTTATAATTTTTTTGGCTAAGCATTAAAACTCCCCTCTAGCTTTGAAGCTTTCATCAAGTAAATGAGTTTATGAAGTGAGCTTTAATGATGTCTACTTCTTTGCAAGAACTAATTTCTTTCATCTTAATTTTTGTGCTTGTGTGAGCTTCATCAAGGTTCTCTAAGATTTTTACATAATTAATAATAATAATAATAATAATAATAATAGCAATAATAATAATAATAATAATAATAATAATAATAATAATAATATTATTATTATTATTATTATTATTATTATTATTATTCTGTAATGAGATTACATACTTTTACAAAATGCAGAGCTCTTATAAGTTTTAAGTCCTTGTCAACAATGATGCATGTTTTACCTTCAATGACTTGTAAGAATATGCATCTACTTATCTTGTTAAATTTTACAATATGACATATCCATAATATAATTGTATGTGATGACATTGTGTAGATCAACACATATTCTATCTTGATTTGTAATTTAATTAGCTTTAATGAATCAAAATAAGTATTAGAAACAGTTAATAATTAAATTTATATGTAATTGCTTCAGCCAATTTTACAATTTATATAGATTTTGTAATTTTTATTAACTCAATCAGTGCCTTTGTCCAGTTCTTGAAAGAAATTTCGATGGATAATATATTGTATCCCGCATGCCCTATGGATTTCGACCCATGGAAGAAGAGATTATTCAGACCATTAAGGAGGTCATGCCTTCTTGAAGGCAAGTATGATGGACTATACAACCCACCACCTGCTCTAAGTCCTAATTGCCCAGTTAAGTAACTAATTAATTTGATTATGTATTTCCAAACTCTCTAACGTTATTCAGTAATAATTTTATCAATGTTTGCTAATGTTTGTAGAACTATGCTAATTACCTGGTTTACTACTGGGCAAATAACCCCACTGTTAGAGAAGCTCTTCATATCAAGGAGGTATGTGCTCTATAAATTTCAAAATAATTGATGGCATGTATTAAAGGGTGTTCAATGACGAGGCTCTGCCGTTGCCTAATGCTCACTTTTTACTTAATAAAATATATTTGTTTTATATACCACCACCCCCCGCCCCCCCCCCCCCCCCCCCCAACACACGCATATATATATGGTTTGAAAAACAAAGATGCATATGAGCAGGAATATCTTGTTACTATCCACTAACATTAAGTTTTAATTGCGTTTTTGTGAGACAACTTATTTTTGTGTGTTGTTGAGATTCAGGGAACTGTGCAAGAATGGGTAAGATGCAACTTTGATATGGCTTACAATATGAGCTTTAGTAGCAGTGCCCAGTACCACCTTAACTTTTTACGTAGGGATTATCGCGCGCTTGTTTACAGGTGACTATCCTATTAATTAGTTTAGCATGACTTTAAATGCAAATCTATGATCATGATATTTTAACTCTCCGTAAGGGGTTACAACCTCGAATAGATTTTACTTGTTGACGGTTTATAGTTTTGTTCTAAACAAAATTCCAAAGTGAAGTCTCCTATAGTCTCTTTCATTGACATAACTACTGAGATATCACTGTCGTTGAAAGAATAATCAAACATTGGCAGTGACAGAAGTACAATTTTAGGAGCCTTTCACGTAGCTCAGAGTTCGGGTTGGGACAATATGTTGTTGAAACTCAAAATGGGCAGGTCCAAGGAAAATAGATAAATCGACAGTCATATGTTTAAGCTTTGTAATACTAAAGTTCCTATTAGTTGTGAAAATTTGTATCACTTTTGGCTATTGTTTTGAACCGGAGGAATTATCCAACACAGTGGCTCATGCATAGATAAGAAGAAAATTTTAAATCTAAGGTTTTAGAAGTGCTTTAATTAGACAACCTTTTTAGCAAAATGTCTTGGTATAAAAAAAAATGTTAGAAGATGCTTTTTAGAAACAGAACATCTTAATCAATTACAGCTTTGTAGAAAAGGTGTACAACTATATATACACTCTTTAACATATGAGTTAGACAGCTAACTATATTTGATTCACTTAATTTTTCTATGCTTCTTGACATGATTGAATCAACAATCGGTTCAGTCCTGAAGCAGGAATTATGAAGCAACTCAGTTAGCGATCGCGTGGATCACTAAAGCAATTTGACTGGGTTATTTATTTGCAAATAATATTTCTTAAGAGGGAAGGTTTTTCTTTTGTATTTATGATATCTTCTTCATATTATGCTTTCATGCTAAGAAAAGGTGGAAGATTATCCACCATTAGCATCAATTATTGCTGTTGATTCTATTTCATCATCACCGACCTTGTGATCCACGCTTAGATTTGCACAGGTTGCATCATTACATCCCCTACCTCAATATGACAATTTTGTTGAAAGCTGCAATCCACACTTGTTTCTCATCTAAAGCCAATAGAGATGAGCTGGCTGTGTATCACTAATCTAGTTTTTTTTTGTGATGAGGAACCAATCTGTTTTGCAGATTGTAAACCCCGGTCAACCTAGCAGGCTACCCACACCAATTAACCCGGGCCAACGCTTAAGACTTGTTGCCGCCCATGAGGATCGAACCCAGGACCTGGGCTTTGCCCAGCCGGTTCTTTCACACATGCTAATCTAGTTGTTATAATGATGGTGCAAAAAAAAAAAAAAAAAAAAAAGAACATGGTACGTCACTAGGATAATAATGATGTATCACAAAGTGGAATAAAAGAGAGAAAATAGAGATAGATAGACCCCATGATTTATGTGATTTGGCTTGAGCTAAGCTTACATCTATTGGAGAGAAAAGTGGATCTGATCTACTTAAAAATAAGAATAAGCCACTTACTTTGGCCTCGAAGGGAACCCAAATATTTTAAAATTTTGTTGACCTCATCCTGAACTTGTTGACCTAAACTCAAATAAAAAAAAAATAAAAAAAAAAAAAAAAATACCTATGCCCTGTCGAAATCCCTACGCATATCCTGCGGCAATCTTGTTGCCTGCTATAGTCCCATCACACAGTCCTGCAAACGGCGTCGAATTCAGTCTCCCATCCCTCGCGTGCGTGACTTCCTCTCCATTCCGCGCTCCTATTCACGTCATTAAAATGAGGACGAAGCCTCACTTTGTTCGCTTCTTCATCCACGCTCAAAATCCCGAATCTCTTCTTTCCCGCACACAGCTTCCTTCGGTTCCCTGCTCAAACTGACCGAACTCCACAACCATTCAAACTGTTCGATCCTGCTCCAGAGCCACATCCTCCTCTCTATTCACGAACAGAGCCCGAGCATCCAACCTAGCCGCAACTCCCGTTTTTCGACCTTCACTGTGCCGATCGAAGACCTATACCGAACTACTGTGCCGATCCTCCCCATTCGACGAAACCTGTAGCCGATCCCTCTTCCTTGGGCCGACAGTAACCCCAATCACGACCTCCGACCGCAGCTTGCCGGTCGAATCCACACAACCGACTGCAAGACCTAGTAGAAGCCAGACCTAGCAAAAGCTAGCCAGCCCTTCCCTAACCGCCACCTAACCAAACCCATTGCCTACTAGATCACGCCAATCCCTATCACAGTGCCGACTAACCTTCACATCCACACCTGAATTGCTTGAAACCTTCAGCGGATATCCCTTCACCTCTCAATCACATTCACTCGTCGATCTATACAAGATTGTCGATCCAGACAATTCCGCCAACCTCCCATTCGAACTCCCTGTGTCGTGAACTGACCGAGCTCTCTGCCTCAGCCGATCGAAGCCTCTCTCTAGTGTCCGATCTTTGACATCTCTCAGCCGAGCCCTCCACATCGTTTACCTCACTGCCCTCTTCCTATTTGAAGACTTCATTAAACACCACACTTTGTAACTAACTACAAACCCAAATCAGTCCACGTCAAACTTCCTGATTTCTCCAGTCGCTCGTCTGATCCTCCGTTCTTCCTCACAATCAAAACCAGTCCCCTGCCTAAGTCTGAACTCCAGACAGAGCCAACACAGGTAACCCTCATTCCCTCATTCCGTAGTATTATAGTTAGTCAATTATTATCATAGTTATCATTAATTATAATAATGATAATAGCTATAATAATAATAATAATAATAATAATAATAATAATAATAATAATAATAATAATAATTACAAAAAAAGAAAAATAAGAAAAAAAAGAGAAAAAAGAAGAAGAGGAGAAGAAGGAAGAAAAAAAGGGAGAAGATGAAAAGAGAAAAAAGAAAGAAAAAATTTTGTATGCACTTTTTCGTCGTTGTCGTCTTGATATTGCCGTCATCACTTCATCGTGAAGGTATAACGCTTTCTTAACTCAAAATCCTATTTTCGACGCTCGCGGCGCATCGAAAAATTGCTTTTCTTAGCGTGGTGGGAGGGAATCCGGTGCGAAGCTTGCGACGAGGCAGGTAGGCCTTGTACACGTTTTTCTTAGCATAGCGGGGATACTCCTAAGTACCCGTTCATGTGCTTTTATGCTTGCGAGGAAAAAACTGTGCATTTCAAACAGGTACCTCGAAGGTCCACACACGTTTTTCTTAGCGTTATGGGATTGAAAACTACGGCCACGGTGTAGACTAACATCTGTCATACACACTTTTTTTAGTGTGGTGGGAAGGCCTAGCTCCCCAAAATTCCCCTAAAAGGGGGAGATGCTGGTAGTCTGCCGAAATTTCCAGCAAGCAGGGGATTTGATTTGAACAAAATAGTAGACTTAAATGAATTGCAGGGAACAAAACTCAATATAATAAATAGGAAATCAAACTCTAAACTAATAAATGCACAATAAAATTAAAAATTAAAATGCTAAATAATGGTTCAAAGCACTCAAACGATCATAAATTAACATACAGGGAACTAATGACGGACGAAATTCTAAAACACTATTTGCTCGCAAGATCAAATGAAAAATGTGGCGACCTACTCATAAGCAAGAACATGCAACTTATAATGGATATCAAGGAATTATCATGTTGAGCAAAATTCAAGCTCAACAAGCAAATGCACTATATAAATCACAAGCTACCTTCGAGGACAGTGAAGGGTTTGTGATTTTTGACATGATTCATTCGCAAGCAATGATCAGCAAGAACAAAAAGGGAATGTGACAATCTAACTGCAGGCAATTGTACCAAATTCCCAACAGATAAATAACATAATACTCGCAGTGCTCATGTCAATCATCCTAAGAGAAAGAAAAGGAAAACTATGATACAATAGTTCATATACGCGTGAAGACCAAAAACTTGTTATGAACTCACTAGTTCACCCACAATCAGTACCTATTAAACTTGCAGATGAACACACTAACTCGCCTACAGACAACAACACAGGATGCTACTCTACAAGCCTATGCCAGAAGATTATAATGGATGCAATGATATGCTTATGAGTAAAGCATGAATGATACGCAACAATTACAACGACTTCCTTGCAAGTGTATGCGAGAGACTTGTAATGCACAAAATAATTTGCCTACATGTATGAGCATGAGCTTATGACACAGTGACACACCAATCCATTTACAAGCAACTACAAGAAGCCCATGAGTTTTTATGGGAAACATTGCAAGATATGCAAGTGAACATAGTAATTTGCCAGCCAATATGCATGAAGCAGCGAATGATCCGTAGCAACATGGGCAAATAATAGCAGATGATTCATCATGCGTACAACAATTTACATACGGGCAGCAATAGAAGATATGCATTCAGCGTAGCTTTCCTGTAGATGACGGCAGAAAGCCCATAATGCATACAACGGAATTATCTACAAGCAAATACAGAAAGAGCTATAATAAAAGCAAGCACCTGTGAACAATGATAGCTGATATGCAGTGAATGTGAAAACTCCCTCACACGAACACGACGTGCTATCTATAAACAAAGATAATGAATTTGTAGTGAATGTAAACGTCAACAAGAGGCAATAGCAGGTTTATTATACATACAATGACTCGCTTATAAGCAGTGTTAATAGAATAGCGGATGATGTAACAGCTTGCTCAAGAAATTGCTACTGCAAGAAATTTGCCATCGGCACGATAATCCCGCCTACGAGCAGAATATGCATGGGATGCAGTCCATTTGCATGTAATGGCAAACTAATTTTGAAAGTTCGCTGATGGCACACTACCCACGAATAAATCCAACGAAGCTTGCAATGCACAATAGCTCGCTCGCAAGAGGCAACGAGTGACTTGTGGAGCGACGCTACGATTCTCCTGCAAGCAAAAGCACGGAATTAGTAGTAAACACTGTGGGCCACTAATAAGATGTGGCAGTAAACTTGCGATGCTAGGCAGTCATATCAGCTAAATCAACTCACTTGTAAGCAATAGGTGGAAGGCTCCTAATGCGTGGTGCAGCTCATTTGGAAGTAGAGATTCATCCCTACGGACTGAATAATTGGAGAAAATGATAACATGCAGCAGATGAAATGAGCTATACAGCACTGTCGATGCGCAGTAAATGAAGTACAATGCCACAACACTGAATTTGCAACACTCATACAAGCAAACAGAAGGCGTCTACAAGCTTCTAAATAGAACATTGCACACATTCAAATGATAGTTGCCCGCATAATTGATTAGTGTCAAATACTTTAAAATGTCCATGTTCATGCATTGCAATAGGCATAATAATTCATGCAAACATGTCACTCGGTATCACAAAGTGCATTACGCTTCAACAATGTACCGCATTTACATGCCGACGTATTGCACATGCACGCATTATCGTTATGCAAGCATATTATGCAAGCAAATAGGCGAGGCATAGCTGCATTATACATGCATATCGTATGCTTCCACATTAAGTCATTGTGCAATATATAAAATATCAATATAAGCGCACACATATAAATATGACGCATATATCAATTATATTGCATACATACCACCACTGTGCAAATACATCATGCAAATGCTTTATTCAAAATGCATGCAAATACCTACACTTGCATTGGCCCCGACGAGCGTGTTATAGGTATAGATGTGACATCTGAGGATGTTGCACAGGTCAAAGGAATGAATTTAAGTTCGAGCTCGATCCTTCTATGTGAATAGGAGTCGACACGACTCGAACTATCAAATAAATATACGGTCACGACATCAACCGGAATATTTATTTTATACATTCGTATTAGGCCTTTAAGGTCTATAACAAAGGGAATTCACCAATAAAGACATAAAGCTGAAAATGAATTCGATCCTCTATCGGCAAGTAGACAGAGTCGACAAGATTCAATCAATAAGTGAAATCACTCATAAAAACCCTGATGATGGCTGTGTTGACAGAAAATCTCAACCGGAGGGGATCTCAAACACTTAAAAATGCCACCCAAATGCCCATAAAAATTCAAAACTCCAAAAATATCAAATTCAAAATATTTAAAATTGAAATTAATCATCAAATACTTAAAACAAAATCCATCCACCCTCCGCAACAGTTTGTCGAGGTTGACAAATCTGAAAGCGACGTCAGCTCATAAAAAGCTAATATCTGGTCGAGAATATCACTAGGATTCATTCTCAATCTGTCTCCTGCCAGTAAGGACATGACATTGGTCCTCTGATTATCGGTTCGTTCGGATGGCTCCGCAAAGGACCTGTAGCCTGGCTAGATCGGCTCCACGTGATTAACGATTACGACCGCGACCCTCTATCTTAGTGGCTTGGTCCAACGACTCCACTGTATTACGATTACGGTCATAGCCCGTATGTTGTCCAATGACGTTAAATCATTGAGATATGAATTAATAGGATATAATCGATAGGGCACAGAGCCCTCTGTTAGCTAAGGTGGATTCAAATTTGTCCCTTTAGACAATACTCACCCAGGTCTATAAGATACCCTTGGACGAAGTAACCTATGGCTGCAAACAATGATCCTTATGTCAGGTTGGGTCAACTACCTCCTCTGACTAAGTAGACCAGGGACCATGATGACCCGAGATGATGGAACCATGAGATCTTGATCGGGTCCATCATCATTTCCCCTACCATCCCCTTTAAGTACAAGATGGTGAAATTTTCAATTTTAAATATTAAAATTTTCAACAATACCAAACCTGCTGCTACTATACACCGGATACCATGTATCCCTACGTATCTTTTTGACGAATAGCCTTAATTAAAAGTTCTCTCTTGTTACCGGGAGGGGTAATTAACTATAAGGGCTTGCGCCTATAGGAAACTAGAACTCGGATCTAAAGTACTCACAAAATGAGGACGAAATCTCTAGGTAGTGTCTAATTTCAAACCTAATCTGCCTTCTAAAAATTTACCCCATAACGTAATTTGTTAAAACTCCCTTGAAAGAGGGGAGGCCGGGGCGCGAATTTTCGGAGCCCACAGTAGTGATGTGAATTGGGTTGAGTAATTTGATACTCGTCGGTTCGTCATAGGATGGTTCATTAGTGATTCTTTGATTTCGTTTAAAAAAAACTCATGTATCTAAATCATCCATAGATTGTATATTGCACAATGTCCACAACATGTTCAAAAATCAGTTGGTTACAAGAACTTTTATTTGAACTCAATTTTTCTCAAGAAAGTCCTACTTCTCTACATGATGATATTACCAATGCTATCCAAATTGTTGTCAATTCAATGTATCACAAAAGATTTGAAGATAATGAAATTGATAGTCACTAATTCAAGAAATATTTGATATGCATATCATTTCTCTTCTTTACATCGCTGCCAATCTTCACATTGTAGGCATATTTATTAAGGTATAGACTCGAAGAGCATTTGGAAAGTTCAAACCATAAATTGGATGACCATACGATTTCCAAACGTGACATGCTTATAGTCGAATCGAGCGGCTCGACGAGACTAATCCAATGAGCCCAAGATCGTCAAATTCTGATATTATTAAGACATTCAAATGCCCAATAAATGGTCCACGATCAAGGGGATCAACATCGGCCGTCCATTCAAACCACTCCCAACTTATCCTTGATTTCCCTTCTATTTACTGGTCATATCACTCTCAGAAAACTATACATAAACCCCTCATTCCTCATGGAAGTGGGACTGAAGTAAGGAAGAGAATGAAGAGAGAGAGAAAATAGAGTTCTCTTGCCACCAGACTCCTCAACCACCGTCAGACTTCCGCCCGGCCACCGACTGTCGCCGGACTTCCGCCTGGCCACCGACTGACACCGGACTTTTGCTCGTTCATCGACTGACACCAAACTTCTGCCCGGTCACTGACTGACGCCAGACTTTCGCCCGACCATTGACTGATGCTGGATTTCCACCTGACCATTAGCTATCGTTGAACTACCGCCCGGTTGCAAACTAACGCCGGATTTTCGCCCGACCCCTGAACGTCGCCGGATTTCCATCCGATCTTCGTTCGTCACTAGATTTCAACCCAACAGTTGACTATTGTAATCTGATCGTTCTCAATTTCAAGGACGAGCCAGTCATTTATAATCTATTCAAACACTAGTGAATTACTTCAATTGGGCGTAGCCCCGTGGTTTTTTCATTTTCTAGGATTTTTCACATAAAAAATCTTGTGTTTTTAAATTCTCTGTTTGTGTGCTGGATATCCGTGCAACGTTGAGATGAAAAATTCTAGCTCTATTGTCGTGTATATTCTAGCCCACGACAATAATAATGTGAAAGGCTTTGGTTGTGCACTTTCCTTCTTGGGTTTCTTGAAGACCAACAACTATGAGAGGTGGTAGTCATCTTGTGTTGAAGCATTTTTATTTTAGAGATTTGTCTTGTGCTGCACCTACCCTTTCGTTGGTTAGGGTTTTGGAGAATTGTTGTTTTCGATGATGCGGTTAAGAAGGAAGAATTGTGTAATGTAATATTTATATTATGAGATTCTTAGTTTTCTTCTTATCCATCCTCGGGTACAATTGAAAATTGGAGGTGCTCTTGATTTGTACACTACAATTTTGACTTCTATATTGTTAGTGAACCTAAACTCTCTCATTACACATTTGTTTGTATGAAGCCAGCCACGAAAATTTTGCTTTTTTTTTTGTATTAATTGTCTCTTCCTTTGTGCTATTTTTTGCAATGCATGAATCTTGATTCTAGTGATGCTTCTACGTTTGTGTTTCTTCAAGTTAACCTTAGTAATTCATACGACTTCCCTCAAATTGACAGTGGCGACCATGATATGATCGTTCCATTTTTAAGCACAACAAAATGGATAAGATCCTTAAACCTTCCAATTAGGGATAAGTGGAGATCTTGGCATGTAGATGACCAAGTTGCTGGGTGAGTTCTTATTTACTAATTATATATTCAACGTTAATTAAGCCGTCTGCTAGCTGTTGCATATTCTTGTAGTTATGGTTAAATAAATAATTAATGATTTTAATGGTTTTCTTAATGACTGTAGATATACAGAGCTGTACTCAGTGAATCTAACTTATGCCACTGTTAAGGTAAGATTCTTTCTCTCTGCTTTCCTTTAGGATTTCAGTTGATGGGATTATTGCATTATATAAAATGGATTGAGAAAAATAATCATCACCATCTCCATAATATTGTTGGAAAATGAATTTGAAATAATTATTTCCTTAAGTCTTTTATTAATTGTTTTTTGCGTATAGGGTGGGAGCCATACGGCGCCGAGTAACAAGCCGAAACAGTGCTTCGCCTTGTTTGAGAGGTGGCTTTCCGGCAAACCTCTATGATTTTGTCGGAGAAAAGAAAATGTTCTCTCTTTAAATTAGAAATTTTTTTATGTGGGGTTGACGTTGCTCTTATTAGTTAATTGAGAAATAAAAATGCTTACTGGAAAAATGTTTCTGTCTGGTCCGGATGGGACAAGTTTCTCATGTTTTGATTCTCTCAACTGTTTTATCAATTCTGTGTGTTTGTAATTTTTATTATGTTTTACCTATTGGAAATAGAGGTTAATTATGGCAAGTTATTCTGATTTTTTTTTGGGACGTTTTAAGTCAATTAAGATAAACTTACACATACATCATATACGTAAGACTCGAACCTAAGATCTATTTGTTGGTAGTCAAAGCTCCCAACTAACCGATCAAGGTGACTGCATAAGTTATTCTGATTCAAGTTGTAGATTGTTTAGTTGATTATTTTCAGACATTATTATTGGCTATGGTTGGTGATTATTCAAATAATAATAATAATAATAATAATAATAAAATAGGTGATTCTCTTTCAGTACCAATAAGAGATGACATATTATCTGTCAAATAATTTATCAAATTTTAGTGGTGGTTTTTAATATGTTGAATTTATTAAATTCTTATAAAAAAAAACATATCAGCATTGATGCTCTTTGCTGTTGATGATGCCTATTACTTGGCTTGATGATGAAGAAGCTAAAATTATTAATTAATATGCAGCTTCATACTTGAGACAACTGGCATTTATATTTAATTTTCCATCATGTGGCAGGCTGCCAGCTATATACATATATTGCAGATCTTATATTACATTTTTATGTCAATTTGTATGTTAATGCATACTGTTTTGAACACTTTTATAATTCATTCTGATTGAAGCACAATGGCTGGAACATCTCCCTTTTCTGGTGTTAATCAATTTTTTTTTTTATAATATAATTACGTTAATGCGAGCAAAGCATTTATGCGGATCAAAATATATATTAGAATATCTGATCCAAATATTTTTCTTAATAGCTCGATATGTACATGCCATGGCCACCTGTACTTGGGCAATGGCTTGGATACTAAAACCTTCATTGTTACATACTGACAGTCTGACACCAAACCCTAATACATATGCGCAACTTCTTAGCCATTTCCATTTCCTCTCTCCCAATTCCTTCTAACCAAACAAAGCCTGACAGTAAATATCTTACAAGAATAAGCAACATCAGTTTGGTTTGAAGGTTTGAAGGAATTGTAATAAAGGAGATGAAAAGGAAATAAATGATGATGGAAATAATAAAAGAATTAAATTGAAATTAGTTTTGCCCCAATTTCTCGATAGAACCCATCTCAATTTTCATTCAGAGTTCTTACTTAGTTATATACACAAGAACTATTCACCCAATATGGCCAATTACTTCAAACCAAACAGAGGCAGAGCCTTAAGGAATTATAAAAATGGTGTCAGTTTTAGTCACATGCTTGTCCATATATTTCTGACAAAGAGAAATTAGATTTTAATTTTAGGCCAGGAGCTGGACCTGGATCTATGTGTTCTTAAAGAAAACTGAAATCTCAATGCAATAAATTTTGGATAAGACGAAGGATAATATTTGCAGGAAAATGGTTGGTTCTGATAATCGATGCGAAGTGTGAACCTTTGTAATTTACTTGTGGGTCAGCATATTCAGCACTGCTTAGTTGTCAAAGCAAACCGACAAGGCCCGGATGCAGAGTTTGCCTCCATCAAATTTCTTAGATCCACCTAACATATATATATATTACACAAACAAAAAACAAAACAAGCTAGTTTATGCATTGCTGAGTTGCTGACAACCCCCAGCAATTGAATTGTGATTACAATAGAACAAATAGGGTCAACATCATCCCCCTTAAGCCTCCGTGAACTAGCCAGAGAAACAGCACAAGCTAATTAAATAAGCTAGTTTATTCTGCAGAGGCAAAGAAAAGAAGCGAACTTACAAGACAAACCATTCCTTGTGATTCATTCCATCAGTAAGCTTCTGTACTACAACTTAAAAAAGAGCAAATGTTCTAACTAATAGATTACAATAAATCATCAACCAAATCTTCGAAATTACTGATGAAGAGATAATTAAAGCTGCATCAAGACTTCAGTTGATTGCTGCTACCCTTGGAACTATGACTGGGAAGTTTTCAATTTCATCCATCCATGGGTTCTTCTCCTTTTCAGGTTTAACAGTCTTCAAAGCCTTCCAAACGGCACTATTGCACTTGA
This sequence comes from Dendrobium chrysotoxum, assembly GCA_019925795.1. Classification (NCBI taxonomy): domain Eukaryota; kingdom Viridiplantae; phylum Streptophyta; class Magnoliopsida; order Asparagales; family Orchidaceae; genus Dendrobium; species Dendrobium chrysotoxum. Next base: position 1,002,332 of record CM034315.1, read on the forward strand.
AACCAGAACCAAATGCAATCTGCCAAATCCTATCCTTCTTTCTAATCCTTCCCTTAGCTTCAGTGTAAGCCAGTTCATACCAGAGGGAGCTGCTTGAAGTATTCCCGAATCGGTATAAAGTCATCCTCGATGGCTCCATGTGCCATTCAGACAGCTGCAAATTCTTCTCCAGCTCATCCAACACAGCCCTTCCACCAGCATGAATGCAGAAATGTTCAAATGCCAACTTGAAATCTGGGATGTATGGTTTAATCTTCATCTTGAGAAGCTTCCTACCAACCAAAGTAGCGAAGAAAAGCAGCTGCTCCGACATGGGGAGGACTAGAGGACCCAATGTAGTGATGTTGGTCTTCAGAGCATCACCAGCAACAGCCATAAGATCCTTTGAGAGAGAGACTCCAATCTTCCCAGTAGCATCTTCTTCCTGAGTCACACAAGTATAGCACTTATCATCAGCTCCTTTGTGTGTTCGAACTGCATGAATCAACTGGTACTTGGATCGCCTTCGATCCGATCTCTTGTTTGATAAAAGGATTGCAGCTCCACCCATACGAAAAAGACAATTGGAGACGAGCATCGAACGATTATTGCCAAAATACCAATTCAAAGTGATGTTCTCCATGCTCACAACCAAAGCATAAGAATTGGGATGGGATTGAAGCAGCTGCTTGGCAAGATCAATGGAGATCAAGCCTGCACTGCAACCCATCCCACCGAGATTATAGCTAACAATATTTCCCCTAAGCTTGTAGTGGTTAACAATCATCGCAGAGAGGGAAGGGGTTGGATTGAACAGGCTACAATTCACAATCAAAATTCCTACATCCTTTGGTTTCAGATTGGTCTTTGCAAAGAGCTCATCGAGGGCTCCAAACATGACAGCCTCAGCCTCCTTCCTGGCCTCAGCCATTGAAGGATTGGGTGGAACATTCATGACCGCCTCAGGAAGATAAGTGGTTTCACCAAGGCCAGATCTTTCAAGGATTTTCTTTTGGAACTCAAGGTTTTCATCAGTGAACGAACCCGTCAACCGAGACCTATCCATGAAAATTTGGCGAGAGCATTTTCGAGCTTCATCTGGCTTATAACAGGCGAAATTGACAAGGTACACAGGCTTTGGACGGCTGAGGAAGTAAAGGGTGGAGAGAAAGACAAGGAGCGTGGAGCAAAGAATGACTGATATTAGATTGAAGCGGAGATGATCCCATAGGTCATACAAGTCTTGGAGAGAAAAGGTGGAGACTTGGGCGGCGATGATACCAACTAATGGAGTGAGGAAGAGGTACATGCCATGGGTGATTAGGTAGTGGTAGCCGAGCTTTACATATTTCAGCTTAACTGATTGCTTGAAATCTGGGAGCCTCCTTGAAGGGGATTTGGGTAATGCGTCATCTGGTTTCGGTTCCGCCATTGTTGGAGCTGCAAGAAAGGGGCAAACGTTTTTAAGAATGTGAAAATATGAGAAGAACCATATGAATGGAAAGGGGAAAAAACCGCGATTGTTTAATGGTAAAATTTAAAAAAAAAAAAAAACTAAGCGGAAAGACGAGATCTTACAGAAAGAAAAAGGTAAGAAATTTCACATAAAAACCACAAAACGAGATCAAGATTCTCGTCAAAAAGAAAAAGAAAACAAAAGAACCTTTTTTCTCCCAGAAAACTGAATTGGAAGATAAAATGAAAACAATGGCAATCCTTGCGAGGTTACGCACCGCAGTAGCAATGCACCTTACAAATCGAATCGACGAAAGGGAACTCTTTGCAGAGTGAAAAAAAAAATGGCAGAGAAGAGGGTTGTAAAAGGGGCAAGTTTCAAATTTGGAACCCCCTTCTCTGCCTTCGCTCTTTGGCTTCTCCAATTCGCCCTTGTCGGAGGGTTTTAAAGGGTTGGAAGGGGCGATGGACCGCGTCGAAGAAGTTTCCATTAAAAAGAGAAAATAAATAAATAAATAAATACCAAATGTACACTGTTTTTTTTATTGCTGGTATTTTCGTTTGTTGTTGATTGAATTGATATTCTTATTTGAAACTTATGACATTTTCATTAATAAAAAGGCTTGTCAAGTAGTTTTTAGTATTTATAGAAAAAATTATAAATTTAGAATATTTTATTTTTATTTTTATTTTTATTTATTTGATGAGTGAAATTGAGATTATTATGTTTAAGGAGATGTTATAGAGGATTTTATGAAGCACATATTTAATATTATTTTTTAGATGTAAGCTCAACTTGATCTGTTGGTTTAGAGCTTTAGCTATCAACTAAAAGGTTTTGGGTTCAAGTCTTACGTATGTGATATGTGTGTAAATTTGTCTTAATTAAACTAAATGTTCCAAATTTTACAATAAAACTATTCTTATGGTGAGATTTTTACTTTATCATGAGTTCGCTTCATATTTGGGTAGCTAGTTATTAAAATTAAAGGCTAAAACACCAAAAAATACAGTAGGTATTGCACAGTGTTAGAATATTAATTAGGTCAGGTGACCTGTGACACTTTTACAACTTGGATCAGGTGGCATTCAGCTATATATTATAAGGCTTAATATATATATTTAGCTTTGTATTTATCCTCCCAAGTATTAGGATTAGTAGGTGACCTACTGTACTTTGGTGTTCACGAACTCCATATGCATTTTCTTCTTCTAAGTGACAAAATTAACATTTTAAATATAAGATGATCAAAGAGTTTGCTTAAAATTTGAAGAAAGAAATGAAATTTTTATAACAAGTTGAAAATTAAGAGAAAATCTAAGGCTTTATTTGGGGAAAAATTATTCTGTGCGGAGTCCGGTCGCCATCCGGACTCCAATGAAAATGCGCCACGTCAGGTACCGAGTTCCTGACTTCGGTACCGAGCCGCGGTCGGTACCCTCGGTACCGCTAGGATACCGAGCATACTGGACGGGAATACCGTCCGGTGTCCGCAAAGAATAATCTCTTTTATTTGGGATAATTTTTTTATTGCTTTCTAAAGTATTTTTTTTATTGCTTTCTAAAAATTTGTAATAAAAAACAGTAAAAAAATTATCCCAAACGAAGCCTAAGTTAATTACTCACAACAAATAAAATATAAAAGAGTATGAAAACTCAATGACAATGAGAATTTTATACAGCTACATCCATTTTAATGGATATGTCTTATTATCACCGCAACATATCTGAGCTCTATAAATATAATTTGTTTACTATAAAGATTAAATTAAGGTAGTCGAAAAGCTCAGCGAAATCTTCAAAAAAAAAAAAAATTCTTTGGAGGAGATAAATTAGACTCCACACTTTAACATAATATGTATAACTGTTACAGCAGAATTTACATAATTAAATAAGATTTTTGTAGGATTTAAAAGAGATGATCGATAGCCATCGCTAAGCCTTCCCTTTATTATTGATGAATAATAATGTCAACGACTTGAATGATTATTTCTTCTACATGGAGCTCTGCTGGCTCTCCAAGCTAAGGCGTTTTGGTAGGTAGCCAGAAAACATCTACTTGTTAATCAGGAAAGAGTTTCAGACCATAAGGCTGAAGCAGACAGATAAAAAGTATAATGGAGTTTATGCATAGCTATTTAAAATAATCAATTACTTGAGCTGAGAATGTTTTATAAATGATTTACAGCGAAAGGGGCACCCCCTATATATATATATATATATATATATATATATATATATATGAATATGATAATTCACACTACAGTTGATTATGATCCAAGTTATTGGATATATGACTCAGTTTGTCTATTAAGAGAGATGCCCGTTGTTATAATTAAGTCTAGTCTTATGGCATTTCTCTTCGATTTTTACAGAGAAATCATTAGAATAGGTTGCTAACTGAGAGAAGAAATAGAAGCTTTGGAGTGTGGGAATCGTTTTTTATATATATATATTTTTCCTTGAAGGAGGATTGTTTGGTTGGCTCCATTTGGAAAGGCAGAGGTTTTGGAAGAAGAAATATGATTTGGTTTTGGCTGGTTAGTTGGCTTGCTCTTTGATTTAATAGCTCTAATATTGGTTGATTTGAATTCCAGGCCTTTCATTGACTAATTCTTGGCTGGCTTGAAAGTGATGGGAAAATTGAAACAATTTTTCACTGGTTATTTTCTTTCATGAAAAACGTTTGTCTTTTTGACCAGGCATTTTTTTTCTTTTTTTTTTTTTATAAAACCCTCAAAGGGGCTTACGCGTTACATAAACAGTAAAAATACAGGTCCTTAAAGAACCAAAAACTCTCTAAAAATACAATCTTTGAAGTAAAATCTATAAGCCAATGGTTTTACCTATTACAATAGACCGGGAAATAATAAAAAAACAGCAAACAAGATCCAAATAATTCCAATCCAGCCTCACAGCAAATACAAAAGCCACAGCAACCAAGAAAAGAGACCTGCACATAACAAAAGACAGAAACAAGCAGAAGCAAGAGAAGCCAAAACCTACCGATCAACAGATTCAACACAAGCAAAGAACCCCCACAGGACAACTTAGAAAAACCAACAATCACAAAGAGGAGCAGCCAACAATACCGAGGACACAACACCCACACAACCCACCCACAACAAAAACAGCCCAGCCAACAACACCCCTCACATCAAACAACCAAACCAAGCTGCACTACCGAAATAACACCAACCACAAGCAAACAACCAACCAAAAAATGGCCATCAGCAGAAGACAAAAACAAAGACAACGCGTTGCTTCTTTTTAGATTTTTGCTTACGATGTTTGCCATCAACACGGGAAAAGACTTTTTCAACAACACGACTCACATTCAAGTCATTCATGTCCTAAAACTTATCGATTGGCTCATCCATACCATCCTCACCATCCCTGCAAGGCGAAGAAAATGACCCATCCAGCCAGTCAGATTGTTCCATACAAGTGTCTCCCGATTTGGAAACCAATTAAGCTTTCAAAGTATTAGTAAAAATAAGCGCAATCAGAGCATCTATAAGAGGCGCATTCCCATTCAGCCCCATAGTACAGGGCGACAAAGCTGGCTCGATAGAAGCCACTGGCGAGTCAACAGAAGCAATAACTAAACCACTAGAAGAGTCATTCAACACCATCGTGTTAACCACACATAAGCCCATGTTCACCTCATTCAATAACCCATGAAAAGAGCCAGATTCAATTTCCTTAGGATTTTTCTCAACAACAGGTGAAGGAACCAGGTCATTAACAAAAGCACCTTCACCTCCATCATGACCCTAACATGCCAAGTCCACAAAAGGAGAAGAATATTTAATGTGATCAATGTTCAAAACAGGAAATCCATAACAGTATGTAAATTCTCTTGAACCAAAATAACAATAAGAGGAAGCATAGGCTCATCCGAGACCAGTGAATCGAGCTCAACTGATTGCCCCAAATCACCATAAACATGGCCCGCATTAGTAGGAGCGACAGTTTCATGCAAAAATAAATCATCATAGGCATTGCCCTGAACATTGTCATTCATAACTTTAGTAACCTTATCACCCATATTAGAAGCCAAATGGGGATGTCCAGGTTTCAAATTATCCACATTTTCCGGCATAGATAAGTTAGCCATATCACCCACATTAACAGCAATAGGGGTACTAGTGGGAGCTTCAGCTAAATGAGGGTGTAAAATGTGACATTCTAATTTCGAATTCCCCAAAGCTTTGCAATGAACATAATAAGAAGGAAAAACTTCCATTTCCACAAAATGAATATAGCCTAAACTTTCAGAACCTAGCCAAACTTGATCAGGATAACGTTTGGTAACATCTAACTCAACAAGAACACGAGCGACCGAGGGTCTTGTTCCATTAGAGGTACCATTATCCATTTTTAAGGGTCGGCCAAACAAATACCCCAAACCGTGAAGGATACGAGGAAAAAAGAGTTAAGGTCGAATGTTAGGGAAGGAGGCAAATCGAAATGGAAGGGGATTCCACATTAATGTCAAAATGAAGAGTCCACTTAAACAGTTTCATGAAGCAATTACTAACAAAGTAAGAGGGTGAGGAAAAAATTCTACAGTAATTCAAATCATTCACTAACTTAATCAACATATTCTTTGAGTTAAGCAAAGTAAAGGAAAATTCAACAAGAAGTTTTAGATTGAAAAATAATTTATGAATTGCATCAAGAGGAGGTCGGCGCCTTGGAAATTTCGCAACCATTGCAAACTCGAAGGGGTCAACAAGTGCAAGCATTTCCTCATCTGAAATCCACAATCATTGTAACCCATGGTGAGTGGCAATTTTAAGGGCAGGAAACTCCAGCGAGGTGGAAGCCCCATACAGAGCATCCCTAAAGGAACGCGATTTCGACTTCCCATTCAAAAATCTAGGGTCATTCAAATGATTAACTTCCATTCGACCGAAAAATGACCGAAGGTAGAAAAATCGGAAGGAGAACCAAGAATAATAAGGAGAGAAGAGGAGAAACTACCCAGATGAATTAGGTTGCAAATTAGGGTTGCAATTTTGGTTTAGCTTAGTACTTTTTAATATTATTTGATCAATAGGATAGTTATTTCAATTTGATTTTAAGATTATTCTCTATTTAAATTTGCATCTTAATAATACTTCTATTACATGAAAGTGTTCAATATCGAGGATAAATTATTCTCAAATAAAAACTATTTAGCAACCACAAATTTTCATTTAGTATGAATGTAAATGAGTCAAGTTTGATTGTGTTGTGCACAAAAACGAAAATAAAATCAGAATCAAAGCACAATCAACATAAAGAATACGACGATTTACGTGGTTCGACCAAGAATTGCCTAAGTCTACGGGGAGGGGATGATTTCACTATTATGGATAAACAAATATGATTACAATTGGCTGGCTCTCTTATTCTACAACAATCTTTACACCACAATTTATAGACTTGAAACAAACCTACAAAGGGAACTTTAATTAATGCTATAATATGACAAAATCTAATCATGCCAATTAGATCGTCTAATCATACTAATAAAATCTCCCAATTTATGTAATAATCAGATCCCCTAATTAATGCATTAATTAGCTAATCCAAACTTTCCTAATTGATGCTGAACTAGATTTGGAAAGATTTTCAAATCAACAGTCCCACATAAAATTTTTGAATTAGAGTAATGATTGGATCGAATATGATTCAATTGAAGGGTGCATGGATAAACCACATCAAATCCCAAGTTTATCAACTGTCATCTTATTTTTATTTAATTTGAGAGTATTATTATTTTGGTAGCTATGTTTCTCGACGTCATCCACATATAATATTGATTTTGTATGTGCCCTCGTCTTTATCCAGAAAGAACTTAGTGGTCAGCAATTACTTGTATATATATATAGAAAGTGATGGATTCTTCTAAGTTTCTCACGAGAGAATGAATGTTAGGGGTATTCAAATTTGGGTAGATAAATCATAAATGTCAGGCCCATTGAATATTTGAATGGTCGAGACTCTTCTTCAGTATAGGGCATTTAAGGGCACTGTTGAAATGCTTGGAATTTCATTCAGATTTGACAAATACGCTAAGTTTTCACCACATCTTTTTCTCGTGCACAGTGTTTTCTTTTATTTATTTTTTTTTTAATTTTAGATTATTTTTAATGGGTAAAGCCAAATACAAGAGAAACTGATTTCTTGACTTTCAAAAATATTGTATTTACTATTTATTTTAAAAAGTCTTTTGAATTTTGAAATACTTACAGCCAAAAAACTCCATAAAATAACTAGAAATTATCACTTCAAAAAATCATATTAATTTATCACCATCAACAATTAATATTCTACGAGCACATCTTTTGTAAAAGATCCAACCAAAGGAGAATGAGAGTTATACATTATAATAGATTAATTTGAGCTTGAAATATTAAATAAATATATTTTAGCATGATTATGTTATCCACCCCTTCTTTAATGAAGACTAATTGAAACTTTGATGCTCCAATGGCTTGGAGGAGATCTCAAGGAAGAAGGTTAATGGATTCTTTTAAACCGAAGAGCCTCACTATTTCTCTCTTTATCTTCTGTATTATCAAAATTATATAAAGTGGTTGTCTATATAGAAATGTGTTTGCTATCTTTGATGTTATAATTGGTTTCGTTTGGTTACCCGATGCCTTTCGTAAAATGTAGTTTTAAAAATTTTATTTGAGATAATGAAGATTTCTAACGGAGAAGCCAATACTAAAAAATTTTTGAAAACAATATAAAAATAAAATTTCGTAAAAAACAGTTTTATAAAAATGTCACATACAAACAACAAATAAAAAATAACTTTATCGTTTCAAAGTAGAAGAGAAGCCGACTCAAATAAGGCCAATACCATATCACAAGAGTATTGGGTCCGATGACTGCTCGGTAGAGTGAGGGTTACCTATAAGTCCAGAGTGTAGTTGTCTACATATATATGGAATGATCTCCTTTTGCGTTGGTCTTAGCTTAGGTCCATGCACCGCGTCAAACATTTCCTTATCATGGTCCCACGGGGCCGGGCTCGGCCCAATCAATTTTGTAACATCGTGGGGGGGTTGTGCGGGCCCGCAAGGTACTTTCTTGCTGGCGTAATAATATTGACTGTTTTTGGTCACTTCCCCAATTTATGAATCTTACAAAAATGAACTGGCGAACAACATTACCACGTGGATACCACAGCTTTTCCCATCTCTTTTTTAAATATATATATAAATTATTTTTTTCTTTCAAAAATTAATATTTTTATATAGAATTATATTTCATTCAAATGTCCAATAATTTTTAAGTGTCATTGCTTCCATTTAGTGTATATATATCACAGATAGAAATTTATATTAATCTTTAATATTATAAATTTTAATAAAAAAGATTATGTTTTAATTTTCAAATTTAAAATAGCTAAAAATAACAAAATAAATAATAGATGCCAGCAAAGTGATTTATTAGAGTCCCAGTGGCGACCATCTAAAATAATATATTTTTTTCCTTCAATGTGGCAGTTGATCCAGCCTGTATCTTAACTAAATAATAAATTTTAATCAATTAAAAATTATTTTTGTCAGACCACGTTATGGCCTTATCTCATTAGGATTTTATTGCAGCAGATTATATAAGTCATTTGGAAGACCTTCACCATTAATTTTTGGACCTGCCATGAAAGTACAAAATAAATTTTCGAAAATATTTTTAATTTATTTTAGATTAATTAATGTACTTTGAAGGTAGCGTCGAACAAAAAGCTCTAATAAAAAATCAATTCACGAGTTATTTTAACTCCCCGAGTGATTTACGATTTATTTGAGATAATTTTTTTTAAATCATAATTATAATTTTCTTTGATTATTATTTTTTCAGTATTTTTTTATAAATTTTTTACACTTAAGAACTGAAAAATTATTTTTTTCATAATAATTTTATAATTATTTTTATAAAAATTTATAGTCACTCAAAAAAAAAAAAAAAACAGATCTTTAATATAGTTAAAATGAATTAAAATTGATGCCTCATGCCCAAATTTGAGTCATTTAATTTTAATTATTTATCTATGTAATCATCGTAAGTTTTCCTTTTCGCTTTTGATTCATCATTTTGAGGCTTATTTTATTGAGACGATCCTAATTGATAATTGTACAAATTTTTTTGAATTTATTAATTTGCGCTTAGTTACCTGCTCTTAATTTACTAAAAAAATAAAAAGATTATGGGAGACATTATAAAGGACTTCATTGTTACACAATAATTAAATATAAAAAAAATATAGTTCCTTCTAAAACAAATCGAAGACGCGGTGGTTCTTACTTATACTATCATCTCCGTAATTAAAAAGAAAAAAAATCTGATTATATAATAAAATCAAGTTCATCAACTCGTTTATAGGCTAATGACCAATGTCTCTTGATTTCCTATATGTTTTCATTATTTGTCAATTGTGCTTGAAAGCTTACAAAAATCATATTAGCAACGCAAATTATTACTTCTAAGTTCTATCATTAATTTACTAAGTATATTATTTACATATCTACCACCTAAATTATTACCTTTATAAATTATAATTCTTAGTAAATTAATCATAAATTTTCATGATTGACTTTAGAGTCATCTTAACTTTCATTTTAATAAAATTATAGTCCAAATAAATATTTTGAAGAAATAAGTCAAAGAACATTTAAAGTATTTCGATTAGGATTTGTATGAGCATAATCAAGCTCTTCAGGAGTAATTAGAACTTCGTGCCATATTTTGAGAGAACAAACTCATTAAGTCATCTAAATGCCAAAATAATTATTTATGATAAAGGGAATTAATACGGGTCAACCGATGGAGTATTTTAGAACTTTAACTTAAATTAATCAAAATGATAATATAGAAAACTATAAATAGTCTTTCATTCCTCACATTAAAGAGGCCTAAAATGAAAGAGAGTTAAAAATCTAAAGAACTCTATAGTTCTATGCAATGATCGACACTAATGATCATTGTTAGCAATTATTATTGCCCAATGATCGTAGATCTACCATTGTCGTCAAACCATCATCATATGATCATCATTGCCGAGCGGTGGTGCTGGAGCTCTTGAAGCTTCAGAGCTCTCTCCAATCTCTAGCCAAAGGTCTCCTTCATGTAGAGAGTGGGGGTCTATTTATAGATTTTCATGAGTGACACACCTCGTAAATATAGAGAATATCCGAAGTAGCTTTGGAGTGATCCATCAGATGACTCATATTGATTCCCCTAATCATAAAGTGTTTTTCAACTATTTATGTGCCTTAACGATGTTGGAATTCAGTGATCTTGGGCTCGTTGGATTCGTCTCACCGAGCCGCTCGATTTGACTATAAGCATGTCATATTTGGATATCCTTTAGCATCCAAATAATGCTTTGATCCTTCCAAATGTGGTTCGGGCCCAATTTGGACCCATTTGGGCTCGGGTTGGACCGATTTCGGTGTCGTTAGGTTCGTTTTTTTAGACGTTCAGTTTGACTATAAGTTTGCTAAAATTGGAATTTAGATGATCCCGAATTTAATTTTGAAAGTTTCCAACTTGAATACGCCTCAAGATTCGTGCATGATCAAGATGATTTTTGGTATATATATATATATATATATATATATATATATATATATATATTGATACTACTACTACTACTACTATTATAAAAAGGGCTTGATTTTTCACCCATAGCAAATCTTGATCATTCATTTTATTTTATTTTAAATTATCTTGTCCCTTCATTGTATTATAAATCATTAATAAATAAAATAAATAATACTATGTAATTTAATGCCCCTTTATTACACCTCATCTAAATTAACTTTAATTCTTCTAAACGCTTGAGTTTCTGTCCGTTTCATTTAATAAATAACTGCATGACATTTTAATTGCATTTAAGTAAGACCTAATTTTTGGAATGTCAAAGATTTTAATTGCATCTATTCTCATTTTATTTATACATTTAATTTATTTTTAAACTTATTTAATTAAATACTTGACGTTTTAATTTTTAAATGCATTTAAGTAAGAGCCAATTATTGGAATGCAAAAAATTTTAATTGCATTTATTCCTATATTCAAATATAATTAACTAATATATTTATTTGCATTATATTTTTAATTTATGCCAATCCTAGTAATTAATAAATGTGACTTGGGATTCTTCCCAAATATATCTTAGCCTTTCATTTTATTTATCAAAGATGAATTCAAACCATTCATTTTATATGTACATTTAATTTATTTTTAAACTTATTTAATTAAATGCATGATGTTTTAATTGCACTTAAGTAAGAACTAATTGTTGGAATGTCAAAGATTTTAATTACATTTATTCTGATTTTATTTGTACATTTAATTTATTTTTAAACTTATTTAATTAAATGCATGCCATTTTAAATTTTAATTGCATTTAATTGTTAGAATGTCAAAGATTTTAATTGCATTTTTTCTCATTTTATTTATACATTTAATTTATTTTTAAACTTTTTAATTAAATGCATGACATTTTAAATTTTAATTGTATTTAACTAGGAGCTAATTATTGAAATGCTAAAGTTTTAATTGCATTTATTCCTATATTCAAATATAATTAACTAATATATTTATTTGTATTATATTTTTTAATTTATGTCAATTTGAAAAATTAATAACATAATTCATTAATTAATAATCATTCTTTAATAACTATTAAAATTTCATAATTTTAATAATTAATAATTTAACAAAATTTAAAGTATAAATCTAAATTTATTTTATAAAATAAACCTCCTAAGCCACACGCATATTTTATTAGTATTATAGTACAAAACGAATAGCCAATAGAATTTGAAATTAACATAATACATTATACTACTATTATAAAAGTTGCTTAAATTTTCTTTCACATCAAATTTTGGTCATCCATTTTATTTCTTCTAAAATTATATTGTCCCTTTATTGTATTATAAATAATTAATAAATAAGTGTAACCCTTTGTATTCCTAGGTGTTATTATACATGAAATTATGAAACTCCTCACATCAACTATTTGAAATTAAAATTGGTAAAATTCATATTAATTAATTATGAGTAATTAATACTCATATCAAACATGACCACCATCCATCTAGCATTATTATATGAATGATTCATATTCCATTTTAGAAATTAAAATCCCGAGGCAACCCTTTGTATTCTCAATCATTATTATACATTAAAATTTGAAACCTCTCACATTAAATATCTGAAATACGTTGCAAAACTCCTTGATAAAGTCGAAACCGAAGAAGGGATCGTCGGAAGTTGTTTGTAGCAGTGGAGGAAGAAAAAGCTTTCCTAGCTGGTGATTAGAGTTTATCTTTGGCATTAGAGATGAGTTAAATAGTCAACAACTTACATTGCTCTTCCATTTTTGAAGTATTCATATGCGTTTAACTCATTTGTTATGAAGTAATACAACTTATGCTCATTCTAAATAAATAAGAGTAGTTACCTTTATTATTATACAAACGCTTACAATAGAAAAGATTTCGTAACCAAATTCAGTACTTTTTATCTTAAAAAATCATGGAAAAGAAGAAAACAAATCTTATTTGAATGCAAAATTATATGCATTATGTTATATTCTGTCAGAATTCTTCATCTTTTCTAAATCAATTAAAAAAATACTTCAAGAAGAGTTGAAGTTGAAATAATACACTTGATATATTATCAAAAAATTATCTTGATCGAGCATGAATCTCGAGGCAAAATCAAGTTAGAAACTTCAAAAATTAGATTGGGGACCATCCAAACTCTAATTTCAATAAACTTACAGTTGAATTGAACGTCTCAGAAATACGAACCCAACGACACCAAATTCGACTCAATACAAGCTCAAATGGGTCCAAATCAAAGACCCGAAGTGCATTTGGAAGGTTCAAACCATAATTTGGACTACCAAACGGTTTCCAAATGTGACATGCTTATAGTCGAATTGAGTGGCTCGACGAGATGAATCCAACGAGCCCAAGATCATCAAATTATGATATCAATAAGACATCCAAATGTCTGATAAACACTCTATGATCGGGGGAATCAATACTGGCCATCCGATGGAGTACTCCGATTCTACCCCGGATCTTCTCAATATTTATGGGGTGTGCCACTCATGAAAATATATAAATAGACCACCATTCTCTACATGAGGGGGACTTTTTACTTAGAGATTGGAGAGAGCTCTAAGACTGAAAGAGCTCCAGCACCACCACCGGTGAACTCCCATCGACTACCGCCGGACTTCCACCAGCCGCCGACCATCGTTGGACTTCCACCTGGCCGTCACTCAACACTAGAGCTCCGCTCGACTGCCGATTGATGTCAAACTTCCACCCTGTCGTCGACCATCGCCGGACTTCCACATGGCTGCCACACGACGCCAGAGCTCCGCCCAACTGCCGATTGACGCCGAATTTCCACCCGTCCACCAACTAACACCGGACTTTTATCCGACCTTCGTTTGTAACTAGACTTCAACCTAACAGTCGATTATTGTAATCTTATTGTCCCTACTTCAAGGATAAGTCAATCACTTGTAATCAATTCAAATACTAGTGAAATCATTTTAACTGGGCATGGCCCCTTGGTTTTTCCCTTTTTCAGAGCTTTTCACATAAAAATTCTGGTGTTTCCTTTTTTCTTCTATTATGAGCTGGATATCCGTACAATGCTAAGACAAAAAATACTAACTCTATTGATGCGTATATTCTAGCCCGCAACAGTTTGGCACCGTCTGTGGGAAACTCAATCCCACCCTTATAAGTACGAGCAAAGTCCTACTTCAATGGCTAACAGGCGTAGTAATCACAACAACGGAGTCTCTCGCTCCAACTCACATCAATCTAGGAATCAGTCTATGGACTAGGGATGTCAGGCATCTGCTTCTCTCTTTCATGGAGGAAGAAATCCTATTAGCGAAGGAGCAGCATGGCCATCCTTGGAAGATCGTATCCGAAAAATGGAGGAGTCTCAGAATGAGATCCTTCAACTTCTTCGGGCACCTGCCAATCAGTGTTAGCACAATAAGAGGAGATCCATCTCCCTCGAGATCTACCACTAGCTGGGGATGTTCGACCTGAATATGTTCATGCAGAGATCCCTCTCCCTTAGTCAAGGGGTCACCCTCTATCGCAGCCAGACATCGACCTCATTGACACAGCTAGCTCTACCCAGCCTTCTCGCATGGGTCGGCCAACCCATGCCATCATTGAGGACTCAGCTCAACCTCACGTCGCTCGAATCCCGTATAATGCCCTACGTGATGAATTACAATGATTGGTTCAGGAAGAGTTTCCTTTAAGACAACCTCTTCATCATCGAGACTTTTAGAAGTCATCACCCCTAACAAAAGCCATCCTTCAACACCCCATTCCTATAGGCTTTAAATTATTGAGCATAGACTCTTATGATGGGACATCTGACCCTTACGAGCATATCAATCACTATAGAGTCATTATGCATATTCAAAGAGCCTCATATGCACTTCTCTGCCAAGTATTCCCTATTACCCTCAAAGGGCAAGCTCATACGTGGTTCTACTCACCTCCAGCTAAAATTATTCCTACGTTCGTCAAGTTAGCCAAATTATTTGTCGCTAATCAAAGAATTGTTAAGAACTCTTCTCATCTCTCTTGGATTCGTCAAAATAAAGGAGAGTCTCTCAAAGAATACTTTTAGAGGTTCTCTGCTGAGGCACGATAAATTCTAAGGTGGATTCTGAGTTGCTAAGAGGAGTTTTTCTTAGAGGACTTTATCCTGACCCTTTTTACTCAGCACTTATATGGGACACAATATATTCATATGCTGACCTGATTCATCGTATGGAGGCCCAAATTTTGGCAGATGAAGCCATCAATAATCATAAGAAATAATTAAAGCAAATAATTGGGAAACACAAAAGTGCATCGGGAATGGATGATTCATCGTCACAGCGGAAGAAGCAAGGGGGTAATAACCTACCCCCTCGACCTTCACAGTTTTGACAAGAGCCTCAGCTAGAGAATGAGTATACACCTCTTAATACATCTCAGGCAAATGTCCTAATGGCCATCCCAAATAAAGAGAATGTTAAGTGGACAAACCCTTTAAAGCTAAACTCAGGAAATCAGGAATAATACTACCACTTCCATCATAGTCATTGACACACAACTGAAGCATGTAAACAACTTGAGAAGAAAATTGAGAGACTAATCTGATAAGGTTACCTTAGTCGGTTCATGGTAAACCGACTCAATCGTAAGGACACTTCTTTTGCTAGGGGCCAACTGATGCAAAGATAGCCGCAGGACAATCACCAAATGGTTGGAGAGATCGAGACCATTACTGGGGGGCCCATTTATATCCAACCAAGTATTACTTGCGGTGAACGAGGAGTCGACATAAAAGAAGGTTCGTGCTGACCACTCTATTACTTTTGATGATACTGATCTAGAAGGAGTTTAGACTCCTCATCAGGACCCATGCTTCAACGTCAAAAGGATCTTAGTTGACAATTAGAGCTCGATGGATATCCTATTTTCCTCCACCTTTCTCAGTATGGGCCTGGTTAGGAAAAAAGCACCAGCCAGCTACATGACCACTGTATAGGTTTAACAACTGACCTATACGGGTAGAAGGGATGATTAGCCTCCCAGGCACACTTGGGGAATTCCCTCGATAGGCTACTCATTCTATCCAATTTATTGTAGTAAAATCAGAATCAACTTATAATACTATTTTTGGGAGGCCATTACAGTCAATTTTCAGAGCCATTCCCTCCATTCTGCATCTCAAGTTGACGTTTTTCACCCCATATGGGATTGGCATGGTGTATGGAAATTAACCAATAGCACAATCATATTATCTTAGATAAGCTCAACAATACACATCAGTTTCTCTAAGTATTAAGTATTTTGACCTTCAAAATGAGGACATCCCTCAGAGGGCTTCCCCCGTCGAACGCCTTACTTATGTCTCTATATCAGATGAGCACCCCTCCAAAATGGTTCAGGTCAGATCTATGCTCTTTGAGGAGGAGAAGATAGAATACATAGATTTTTTATGCAAAAAATTAGGACATTTTTTACATGGAGTTCAGCAGATATAATTCTTTCATCTTTGTCGATGATATTATCACCTTCCTCATTCGGTGAACTTTTGGGATAAGAGTTCATGAAAGTTCTCCTATGCATATCCTCTAAGATTTCTTGCATCTCATCAAGCTCTTCATTTGCATTATTAAGATCATTCACATCTCTTTTGCCTAAATCTGCATCACCATGACATGCCCACTCAATGTATGATGTTTGCATTCCATTAATTAGTAAATGATTCTCTATGACACTATAAGTCTGAAAAAAAGACATTTGCACAGTATCGGCATGGGCAAAGAATCTTCTCCTTTTGAGGATTATTTTTCTGGGCAAATTTAATAAATGCAGTGACTCCATCCGTATATTATCTCAAATGCCTATCGTTGAGATTAATCCAACTTTTATCCATTGCTTTGACCTAATAAAATTATCAAGCAAAAATAATTATTACATGACTAATCTTCTACCCTTTCAGAAATTATTCAAATTTAGCTAAATATTCATAAATGATACTCTTCAAAACATTTCTCACTTGAAACTTTTTTTTTGTGAAGACAACAAAAAATTCAATGTCAATGGAAAAACATCAAGTTTGAAGAAGATAATAAAAATTCATTGCTAGCAATGATGATAATGGAAGTAGGAGAGGAAGAGCATGTAGCATGAGATAATAAATTAATCCTAAGTCAAACTAACCTTATCAGTATAATTAAGCGCAAATTAATTATCTCTAAAAAAATAAATCATGACTAACTATTGAAATAAACAATTCATTTTCATTTAATTACCAATTGTTTAGACAAATAAAATTCTAATAAGTTATAGGATTTAATTTTATGTTGACTAGATCTATTGAATAGAAATAATCAACATTAATTTTTTAAAATTGATTAAATGTGTATTTACATGATTTATTATAAATGAGTTTACTAAATTCTGCATAAAGTAAAACATCCCATTAATTCAGATTGACTTGATTAGATCATGGTTTTAAGTTAATTAATCAAAGTGAAATTGAAGCTTTGAAGATAGGATAGAAACGAAGATTCAAAACCTTGGATCGGATTATATAAATTGGATCAAATAGCTTACGGAATAGAATCTCAAATGGACCCAAAAATGACTCAAAAATACGTTACTGATCAGTTAAGAAAACCAAAACATATATCAGAATCTGAGAGCTTAAACAAAAATCAGAGCAAATATCAGCATCACTGCATAAGAGTACAACCGTAACCTCTTAAAGCAACTATAATAATCAATAATATTGGATGATACCATAAAAATGAGAGGCAAGTATACTATAAAGGAGATCGTAGAAATTTTTGAAATGAAAAGAGGAAGAACGGTATTATAGATAACCTGATAGTAAGAAACCGACAGAGGCGAGTTTGCGGGAGTGTCCGAATAATTTTGGAGGGAACTCATATATACATCAACGCACGCAAACGAAGAGTTGTGGAGTCGTGGCCACTAAATGGGGGAGTCGGTCACGCGGTTGGAGGTCGTTGCTAAAGAGCTAGGGCAGACGGGAGCGAAATCGATAGCAGCCAAGTGCGTGAGAGCCGAGAGGTGAGATCGCGAGACGTAAGTATAGGTTTTGCTTATTTATTAATTGTTAAGTAATTGATAATTGCTAAGTATAGTTTTATTTATATAAATAATTATTAAATTTTAAATAATTTATATTGTTATTTATTATATATATAAATTATTAGATTTCCAATCTAAAAAATGTAAATATTAATTTGAATTCATCATTTTATTTATTAATATGAATTTCAAAAAATCCTTATAACAAAAATTTATTCTGGGGTAGTGGAAACCCTCGCAGGTTAAACCTCGCCAGGGGGCGCTGCCCCCTTGGACCCCCAACTTATCTGCGAAGTGTATGACAGTCAAGGATATGAACAAATAAGGGTCGAGAGAAATTTAAGTCAACTCCAACATATATTTTGTAGAAATTGAATGATGAATCAATTACATCATTTTTATTTTTTTACAAATAAATCATCCATACTTCAACCTAAATTTTGATTAAGAATAATTGTCATTATATAAAATGTTAATGGTATTTTAAAAAAAATTCTCTAGACTTTTAGCGAAAAAATTAGCAACCAATTTTTCTTTTTGGTGGCTAATATCAAGCTTTCTTATTATTTAGAGGTCTTACTTACTTTTGGTCGCTAAAAGATATCTTTAGTGACTTTTTTTTTGTCTGTATTTTTTTGGTCGCTATTGACCCAATTTCTTGTAGTTGTCTTATTTATTTATCAAAGTAATTTAGGTGTCAAACACTATTAGTGCTAATAAGGCTTTAAATAAATCATTAATATAATGAGATTAATACAACAATTTTCATTTGCTATTTTTTGTAATTTTTTTATTTTAAATAATAAAAAGTTTAAATAATTATGCAAATCCATCCGCACTAAATCCCTTACAAAAAGAAAACTTATAATATTTTGAGTCAATTTTTTGTGAATGTTCATATTGGATAAAAAAGCTATAAAAAAATTTATTTTAAAAAATCTATTTATATTTCAAGGTAAATATAGACATTCAAATTCATCATGCTTAACTCATGCTTCACATAGTTTTTTTATTAATGTCTTATTGGTTCTAGAGGCACAATTATGATTTTAAGACTGAGGAGCTGTTTGATTAAAAAAAATATAGTATATTGTTTTGAAAAGTGTTTTAATTTTCTTTGGGAAAGTTAAATTTCTGGAATTTTGATTTTATAATCAAACACTTATTATGAATAATATATCACCTCGAAAGGTGAACATATCGTTCTCTAATAGGTTCAGATTACAAATCTTTAGATTTATCTAATTATCGTAATCAAACTCAAGGAGAAATAATATTTGATCCCGAAGAATCAAAATGATATTTAATCCATTGTTTAACTATAATAATTCAGATAAGAGATCATTAATTTCATAATTAGAATTACGATTTTAATTGATATATCTATCCGGAGAAAGAAGATATCAATCACTATCGATAGTTTAAATATGACAATAATGATCATTAGGTTTGAATTTCCCAAAGATAATTAATTAAGGGTTTTGAAAAAGCTTGATTTTAAAATCAGGTCTGGGTTTCTAAATCTCCTACGAGCGCAAGCCCTCGTAGTTAATTACATCGTAGGAAACCAGAAAATTTCCTACGAAAACTCTCGATTAAAATAGCGATACGAATTTTATTTAAGAATTCAAAGATTGATATCAAAGAAGGTTAAGGACTTGAATTTTCAAATGGGATTGGATCAAATTTGAACAGTTCTTTCTGGAGGTCAAAGGATGAGAAGTAGGAGGTGTTTGAGATTCTGAAATCACTTCAGAAACACCTCAACTATCCTAAGTGTTGGGCTTGAATTTGATTGAAAGAAATTTTTAATTTGAATGGTCAATTTTATTAGAAAGTGGGAATCAGATTCCCGGAAGATTGAGGTCTTAAGTTTGAAGACATGCCTCAGAACCTAAGTCTAACATTGGGTACTGAAAATCAGTGACCCGAGTCCTAGCTAATGCAATGCAATCTGGACTTACCCCGGCCTGGATTGGGGAGCCAGCTAAACCACCTAAACGCTTTTAAAACCATGAGTCAAAGTCTTTAAATGTAGAATGGTTAAGGACATTGATTAAGATTGGTTTAAAGAATTGGGGTCGACATCTAGAGCAGATCCTAATTGACCCCTTAACATATGTTGGGTTAAATGTCTAAATAAAATGCAATTAAGATTTAGACTCGATTTTTAATTTGTAACTAATGCAATGCATGCCAATTGACTCGATGAAATGTTTAAATCAAAATGTAGCAGTTTTAAAACAGGCTTAAAAAAATAGATTTTATCCTAAAGATTGCACAACATCCCCTTGGACAGAACTGCACCCTAATAGGTCAGGTGGTCTGCCAGAACCCGCAGGCGGGGAGGTGCCTAACACGGATGAGAAAAGTCAATATGTATGCATGAAAAACTCCCGGCGAATCCGGGCTTACTTCTTAAGAGCGTTAGAGTTTCTATCTGAGCTTAAAAATTTTAAGTTTTGTTTAAGTAGAAGAAGTTAATGACCGTACCCTCACGAGCCTCCGATCGGGTTCCAGGCTAAATCAAAATCGACATGCAATAGCGCCAAATAAACTACTAAAAACATGTGGGTCCTTAATCGCAATCAACACATAAATCAAATCAATTAAATAATTAAATCAATTAAATAAATATTCAAAATGAAAGTCCATGTGGCAAGTGCCACTTAATTATACAACCCAGGGTCTGCAGGAAAGTAAAGTGGCCGGGTACCACTGACTACAACCCGGATTCTAATCCTAAGACTCAAGTGACTTTGAGATTTGAGATTCTTCTCGTTCTTCACTTCTTCATTTCCTTAGAACTCCTTGGATCGTCGGGTCTGGATATCCAAATGAAAAGAAACTCTCCCTGAATAGGGGTGTTATCTTTTCTCTTTGGATATTTGAAATTCATCCTAATTTGGATATCCAAATGGATAGGAACTCTCCCTAAGGGATGTTCCTTCCTCTTTGGATTCCAAATTGGATGTGCAAACATCTCAATCTCAAAGCACTTTAAATAGTTTACAACTCAATTTGAATCAAATTACATCAATTGAAATTAAAATTCTAGACTCAACAACCTGCAGGGTTATCCTAATAATCAACAGTTATATTTACATCCCAAGCAGTTAATATATTTGAAATTTAAATGCTCAAACCAGCCACGCTTGGCCATGCTCTTTTAATTTTAAAGGGGGTCTTAGCAGTTCTCTGGAGCACCTGTGCAATTTGATAATTATAATTTTGCCCCCTTTAATTTATGCCCTGTATGAGCATGGCCACCTGCATAAGATTGAATTAGTACAAATCGTTCCTAGCCTGGGGGTAGATCTAATCGTACAATCAATCACATCACAGAGGGCATTAAATAAATAAACAATCACATCAATTCTACTACTAGCAAACAGCATGCAGTAAAAGCTCGAAAACCCGGCACACAACAAAAAAGTAAACACCGGCCTAGCCTAAGACTAGAGTTGGTTGTCCTAGCAAACCATCTAAAGTGTGTGAGGTAGGCTGTGTGGCTTTGATGTGTCCTAAATAGGATGATTTGATTGAAGTTGTTTAAAGTTCTAGTTGATTGAAGGCTTAAAGGAGGATTTAATTTGAATTTAAATATTAATGACTTGAAATTGATTTAAAAATTAATTTTAATTGTTTGTTGGATATCACCTTTGTTTCACACCGAGGCCGTGAAGTTTATTTCACCTTCCTTGGGGCTAATTTAATAGCCTCGTAGGCCTGGGTTACCCAGTGGTACCCGATATAATTAAATGATTTGAGTTTGATTAAGGTTTAAAGGTTGATTAATTTTAATTAGAATTAGTTGGTTGCTGATTTTAATGTTGAATTAATGTTTTCTGGAATTTTGAATGATTTATTGAATTTTGATATTTTTTTTGGATTATTTTAATCATTTAATTAAAGGGTCAAAATTTGACTTTTTGATTTAAAGGGTTTTCTGGAAAGTTAATATTTTATTAAAATACTAGACCTTAATACGATCAGTTAGACAGTAAGTACACTGAAATTGGATTTTTCTACATTTTATTATGAAGGTTTGAAGTTTTGACTTGAATTTGAACTAAGTTTGACCAAAAGTTGACTTTTTCAAATTTGTTTGATTTCTGGAAACTTAACATTTTTAATAAATATTAGAGCTTAAGATGAATTGTATACCTTTGAGTTTGCTCAATTTGGAATTCATTTGAATTAGTTATGAATTTTTGAAATTTTGAGTATTTAATGAATTATTTAAATTGTTTAATTAGAGACCATTTTTATGATTTGAATCCAAATGACCTCCAAACTTCTTGAAATCAACTCCAAAGGTCAGGAATGACCTAAAGAGTGATTTTCAAGTGTTTGGAAATTTTCTGGAATTTTTGATTATTTTTAATTAATTAAATTAATTAAATTTCAGATTTCAATTAAAGTTAAATTAAACTTAATTTTGAAGTCCAGTCAAGGGGCTTTTATTTTTCATTGATTAAGGGTTTAATTCTGGTCAGTTTAAGGTATTATATGTAATTTTTAGATTTAAACTTAATTTATTATAATTTCTAGAAGATTTAATGGCTTAATTAAGGTTTAAACTTGATTAGGTTAATTAAGGGGCTTAATGATCTCAAAAGTCAATGGGAAATTTTCCTAGGGCTGAGGGTGTCACTATGTTCAAATGGTTTGAGTTTCAAGTCAATTGGAAATATATCCTAATTATTTGAATTAATCTAAATTCTCTAAACAAAGTTCTTAATTATTGTCCTTAATGCCACTAGGTTTGAGTATGTTCAAATCAAAGTCTCTAACCCTCAACACAACATATGCATGATAAATACACTCACAAACACAATCAATCTTAAGTCTAAGAGAGCCTTAAACTAAGTGGTGTGTGTGTGTCCTTAAACATGCATAGATTAATACTTAATTAAATATTCTTGATTAGACTAATAAATGATTAGATTATAATCATTCATTAGCACTCCCACATGACTTCTATTCAAATATGTTTGATCTATGTTTAAAATTTTATAGTAGATCTCTCAACCTAAAATATTTAAGTATTTATGTATATATTTCAAAATAATTTCAAAATATACTTAATCTATTTATAGGATTATATATAGATATAGGTTTTAAATCAAGCATACTTAAGATATGATTAGAGTGATTTTAATATCTAATTGAGAGACCTACTGATCTATTGGGATCATTTGAAAATAAGTTTCTTAGTTTTTAAAATAATTGATTTAATAGTTAATTAGATATTAATTAAATATTAAAATAATTAAGTAATTAAAATAAGTTAAAATTAATCAAGTTTTGATCTCTAAATTTGATTTCAAATTAAAGTGCTTAATTTTCTGAAAATTTTGATATATTATACTAATTTTTCTGATTTAAAATGAATTTCTTATGAATTTTTGAAGTTTAAATCAATTAAAAGGGATTTTTAAATAATTTTTAAATTAATTAATGATTAAAATAATTTTAAAATTAGTTAATTTAAATTTTAAGAATTTTCTGGAATTTTAAAATTATTCAAATATATGTATATATATATATATATTAATTTTTAAAAGTATTTAAATTATTGATCATTAATTAAATATTAATTAATAGTTAAATTTTTTTTAATTAATGGAAACATAAGAAGTAACTTAAATTAATTTAATTTCAAAAATTAGAATAATTTAAAAGAAAATAATTAATTAATTAAATCATTGAAAATTAACTTATTATTTATTAAAATATTTAAAATCATTAGAATAATATTAAATAATTCAATATTGATTAAAATTTTAAAATCACTTAATCTTTAATTGAAATTAGTTAAAATATTAAACAATTTAATTATTAATTAAAATTATGAATCATTTAATATTAATCAAAATTTTAAAGTATTTAATATTAATTAAATGACTTAATATAATTAGAATTTTAAAATTAATTTAAGTTAATTAATATTATAAAATGTTTAATGTTAATTAAAATATTATATAACTCAATTATTAATTAAATTGTGAATTATTAAAAATAATTAATATCTAATAATTAATATTTAAATATAATTTTAATGTTTTAAAAGTTAATTATTAATTTATAATAATTAATATTGGATATTAATATAGTTAAAAAATAAAATAAAATTAAACTAATAGTAATTTTGAATTTAAAATATTTAGTTTTCTGAAAATATATATATATTAATATATAATATACATTTTATTATTTAATATTAAGTTAATGATAATTGAGAATTAAATATATATATATATATATATTTTATATATTAATATAATATATACATATTATTATTTAATCTAATTTATTATTAATTTAAAAGAAATTAGAATTTAAAATGATTAAAAAAAATTTTAAATCATTTAAAAAAGAAAAAGGCGGCGGGAAGGCCACGTGGCGGCCTCTGATTGGTCGCTGGAAAACGCGGTGGCGGCGGCACCGGTGGGAATGACACATGGCGGCTTCCGGTTGGCAGGAGCAGAACACGGGTAATGATTGCTAGGCGGCGCAATCATTGCGCCGCCAGCAATCATTAGATAAATGATAACGCGGACCGCGTTATCACTAATCCACGTCGGCATTGATTCTCGGCCGTTGGATTTTCCGTGGTTCGCTCTGGACGGCCCAGATCGAGCTAGACCTTAAACGGATCCGCGGAGTCATTCGAGCGGTTAGATAGAACCGCGGTTAAGCTAGATCTGGACCGTTGATCATGAGATCAACGATCCAGAACCCGTTTAGTGTATAGCAGGCCGAACCGAAGCCCTAGAAACGATTTTTTGAGTCGTTCTCGAGATCGGATGGCTTATTCGACTTGAAATTTTAAACATAAACTTATGGAATGAACAGAAATGATGTGGAATTGGATTCAAAGCTTAATATGCACTTAGTAAAAACTTATTTAACTCGAAGTGTCCTAAGCTAGGGTTTTGATTTTTACCTAATCCACACGGTGGATTCAGGAGTTCTTTGGCTCTCTGAGCTTGTTGACTGTCCACGCTCAATATTGCTAAAGACTTCGCGAACTGATAAGGTCTATATCGAACCCTATAACTCCTTGGATGGATTTGAGCTTAACTCGCCGGAATCCGATCGCCGGCGAGGTTTGACCGGTCGGATTTGAGCTGGAATGGATGTGAGAGAGGATTAAGGCTCAGGAGAACTGGAGGCTTGATCTGGAGGAGCTGGGAAAGTGAGAGAGGGCTAGGGTTCGAATGATAGCTCATATGAGAGTATTCCCCTATTCAAACGTCCTTTGATTGATTTGGATGGCTAGGATTGCTTGAGTGGACTCCTAGATGACTGCCAAGTGTCAAGGGAGTAGGTGGGAGCAGGGTATCAAAAGGACACAAGGACATGTGAGGTGGAAAGCCTCTTTGGTCCCCACTTGAGCATGTAAAAATGATCCTAGACGTTTGTTCTTAATCTAAAGGTTGGAGATGGCTCTAGGAATTCTCTAGAATACCCTAAAGCTGCTGGAGGGGTTTTAAATGGAGTGGGTTAGGCTTAAGAGGTGATTTAGGTACTTTTGACCACTCCTAATCCTTGGTTTGACTAATTGACCAGTTATTGACTGGTTTGACCAGTCAATGGTCCCCAAAGGCTGAGGTGGCAGCCAAGTGTGCATATGAATTGGTTTAGGTTAGCCTTGAGGTTAGGGAGCTTGAGCTTGAATGAAAATGTGAAGGTTTAAGGTATGTTGACTTGGTTTTGTTGAGTTAACCAAGTCAAATTCAATGTGGTTTGATTTGAGGTGAGTTTAAAAGCATTCAAGTTATTGATTGATTTAGATTTGAAGATTTGAAAGGCTTCAAATAAATGCTTAAAGGAATTTGACCCAAATGGGTCAAATTTGATTGAATTTGGGCTTAGTTGACCAAGTCAACTATTGACTGGGTCAAGGGTCTAATCAAATCTAAATTATTGAAGGGTATGGCCAGGAGAGTTTGATTGAGTCTTAAGTATACTTGAAGTTTGATTTAAATTGTAAGGGCTTAAGGGCTGAACTGGTCAACCTGAGTTGACTTAGTCAACCAGGTCGACCCAGGGCTAGGGGTTAGGCTTAACAGGTTTGAAATGATGGATGGGGTCTGATGGAAGTGTTTTCGAGGTTTAAATGGGTCATCCAGATCAAATGACCTGTTTAGGCCCTTAATGGGCCTAATGGGTCAACTAGGTTGACTTGGTCAACCAGGTTGACCCGGGGTCAAGGATTGGGTCCAATCAGTTCAGAATGACATTCTGAGTCTGCTGGTGGTGGTCTTAATGTCTGGAGAGGTCATTTGGTCAAAATGACCTGTTTGGGCCTTTAAGGGGCCTTTTAGGTCAAACCTGGTTGACTTGGTCAACCAGGTGGGTCCAGGGTCTGGAAATGGGTTCAAAAGATTTGAAATGACATTTGGAGACCAATGGAGGTGGTCCTAAGGTCAGAGGAGGTCATTTGGTCAAAATGACCTGTTTTGACCCTAAAGGGGCCTTCTAGGTCAACTAGGTTGACTTGGTCAACCAGGTTGACCCAGGGGCTGGTTCTGGGTTCAATGGATTTGGTTTGACATTTGAAATTTGCTGGAAGTGACTGCATTTGATTTGGAGCTTATTTGGTTCAATTGACCAGTTACACCCCATAGGGGTATTTTGGTCATTTTGACCCCTGGTCGACTGGGGGTCAAATTGAGTCCAACAAAATGCAGTTTATTGCTCACTGAATCATAATCAAGGGTCTGGAGGTGATTGGAGGCTTTGGGGAAAGCTCCAGGGTCAAGATCCACTGGGTGGTAGGTCCAGTGGCATAGACTGTAAATATTTGAAGGTTTTACAGCCTTTGGATTTTAATTCAGTTTTTGGGGTTAGAGATCTCAGAATGAGCTCAAATTTGGAGGGTTACCTCTAGGGACATGTCACATCAGTGTGGAACTGACAGATCTTGAATCAGAGGTCATTTGATAGGGTTTTGAAATGTTCAAAGATTTGCTGGAAAAGGCTTTCAGGACTTAGACCTTTGGCCTTGGATTTGAATCTGGAAATCTGGTTTTGAATTGAATTTTGAGCTTGAATGATAGGATTTGAATTAAGTTTAGATTGAATTAAAGTTTGGATTGGTCTAGAAGAATCCTAGGGTTTAGAATAGGTCCTAGGGTCCAAATCAGCTTAAGGGAATCCTAGGGTCTAGAATAGATCCTAAGGACTGGAGTCTGGGAAGATCCTGGGATCTAAAAGTCCTAGGGACATCCTAGGATCTGGGGTCTGGAAGAATCCTATGATCTAGAAGAGTCCTAAGATCTAGGAATCCTAAGATTCAAGATCTAGAAGAATCTTAGGATCTAGAGTAGATCCTAATGTTTGATTTCTAGGAAGATCCTAGGATTTGGACATCCTAAGGCCTGGGATCTAGAATAGTCTTAGGATCTAGAAGAATCCTAAGCTCTAGATAAATCTAGGAGAATCCTAGGATCTAGATTTATCTTAAATTGTATTGATCTGGGGTCAGGATTGATTTGAAACTGGATTGATCTAGGATTAGATTAATCCTAGGGTCAGGATTAAATCCTAAGGATTGGAATGATCCTAAGGTCTGGATTGGTCCTACTGAGCTCACACAAAAATGAGGTCAACAAATGGACCCCCAATATGTGTAATAGAATGTAGTTCTATTGCACATATTGGTGTTGACCGAATAAAATGGTCAAGTCTGGAGTTTTGATCCTAAGGGAAAAATAAATTTATCCCTAGGGAATCGGGGTTTGAATAGATACTAGGGTAGTGCTAGGAAAAGCGTACTCTACCACTAGTGGGTCTGGTCCTAAAGGGAAGGAAGAATATATCCCTAAAGGAGAAGGCAGTCTGGGTGATCCTATAGGAAGGAAGAACTCCTAACTATAAAGGATTGAATTTAGATTTGATTCTGAGGAAAAGGAAAGTCTAACCTCAGAAGATTAAATTTGAAATGGTACTAGGGTAGTGCTGGGGACAGCATACTCTACCACTAGTAGATCTAGTCCTAGGAGAAGGAAGAAAACCTATCCCTAAGGAAAAGAATGCCTGGATGATCGTATAGAAAGGAAGAACTCCTAACTATAGAGGATCGAGTTTGAATTTTGATACTAGGGTAGTGCCACAAGGGGCGTACTCTACCACTAGTAGATCTAATCCTAAGGGAAGGAAGAAATGCCTAGCCCTAAGGAAAAGAAGGTCTGATTGAGATTGATTCCAGGACGGTGCCATAAAGGACTTACTCCATCACTAGGAAGTCTAAATCCAAGGGAAGGAAGAAGAACCTACCCTACGGAAGAGAAAACTGGATTTTGAAATTAAACCCAGGACGGTGCCATAGAGGACTTACTCCATCACTGGGGAGTCTAGTTCTAAAGGAAGGAGAAAAGCCTAACCTTGAGGAGAAGAGAGTTTAATTTTGGAATTTGAAATTGATTCCAGGACGGTGCCACAGGGGACTTATTCCATCACTGGGGAATCTAATCTTAAGAGAAGGAGAATACCTACTCTAAGGAAGAGAAAAGCTGGATGATCTCATAGGAAGGTAGTATTACTTCCTATAGGAGATCAGGCTTGAAGTTTTGAATTTTGAAATTAGGATGGTGCCACAGAGGGCGCTATCCATCACTAGTAGATCTAATCCTAAGGAAAGAAAGCACGATGACTCACATCTGTCCTTAAGGAAGAGAAGACTGGAGGACCCTGAGGGAAAGAAGTATTGCTTCCCACAAAAGGTCGGATCTGGATTTTGAACCTAGGATGGTGCCACAGAGGATGTACTCCATCACTAGAGGATCTAATCCTAAGGAAAGAAAGCACGATGACTCACATCTAACCTTAAGGAAAAGAAGATTGGAAGGTGCTAGGATGGTGCCACAAAGGGCGTACTCCACCACTAGCGGATCTAATCCTAAGGATAGAAAGCACAATGACTCACATCTAACCTTAAGGAAAAGAAAACTGGATGATCCCGTGAGAAGGAAGCATTGCTTTACATAGATTCAGATCTGGAGTGATTGTATGTAAAGGAAACTTGCTTTACATAGAGGGTCGAGTCAGGATGATCGTATATAGAGGAAACTTACTCTATATAGAGGATCAAATTAGGAATGATCATATGTGAAGGAAACTTGTTTCACGTAGAGGATCGAGTCTGGAATGATCATATACAGAGGAAACTTGCTCTGTATAGAGGATCGAATTAGGAATGATCATATGTGAAGGAAACTTGTTTCACATAGAGGATCGAGTCTGGAATGATCATATACAGAGGAAACTTGCTCTGTATAGAGGATCGAGTCTGGATTGATCGTATATAGAGGAAACTTGCTCTATATAGGGGATCAGGTCTGGAATGATCATATGTGAAGGAAACTTACTTCACATAAGGGATCGAGTCTGGAATGATCATATACAGAGGAAACTTGCTCTATATAGAGGATCGGGTCTGGATTGATCATATATAGAGGAAACTTGCTCTATATAGAGGATCAGGTCAGGAATGATCGTATATAGAGGAAACTTGCTCTATATAGAGGATCAGCTCTGGAATGATCATATACAGAGGAAACTTGCTCTGTATAGAGGATCGGGTCTGGATTGATCATATACAGAGGAAACTTATTCTGTATAGAGGATCGAGTCTGGATTGATCATATATAGAGGAAACTTGCTCTATATAGAGGGTCAGGTCTAGAATGATCATATGTGAAGGAAACTTACTTCACATAGAGGATCGAGTCTGGATTGATCATATATAGAGGAAACTTGCTCTATATAGAGGGTCGGATCTGGATTGATCATATACAGAGGAAACTTATTCTGTATAGAGGATCGAGTCTGGATTGATCATATATAGAGGAAACTTGCTCTATATAGAGGGTCAGGTCTAGAATGATCATATGTGAAGGAAACTTACTTCACATAGAGGATCGAGTCTGGATTGATCATATATAGAGGAAACTTGCTCTATATAGAGGGTCGGATTTGGAATGATCGTATATGAAGGAAACTTGCTTCATACAGAGGATCGAATCTGGAATGATCATATGCGAAGGAAACTTGCTTCACATAGAAGATCGGATCTGGATTTTGGAACTTAAAAAAATTGAATGATTTTTGAATTTGAATTGATTGAGTTTTGAATTTGAAGATGTTTTGATTTGAAATTTGATTTGACAAATTTGAATTTGAAGAGTTTTAAATCTATGATGTGTTTTGAATTTGATTTGAATTATTTTTAAGTTTGAAAATTTTGAATTTTGATTTTGGATTTTGAAAAATTTGGACAAAATTGAGCTGAATAGATTCAAAATTTGAAAATTTTATTGATTCGAAATTCGAGCTACATCAAGCATAGTATTTTTTCAGGAATCGCCCGTTTACAGGAAGCATTGGGTGATTTCCTTTACAATCCACTAGCTGATACGAGCCTCCTTCGTAAACTGTTTCCACTACGAAGGGTCCTTCCCAGGTTGGTTCAAACTTTCCACCGAGCTTTCGGTGGGCTAAGATAGGCCTCCGAAGAACCAAGACCAAGTCGCCTACTCGGAAGGTTCTAGGTCGCACTAACTTATCGTGAGCTTGAACCATTCTGGCTTTATAGAGTTCTAGATTCTGCTGGGCTTGGAGACGACATTCTTCAAGACCCTCGAGTTCTTCAAGTCGAAGTTGTGCATTCTGTTCTGTTGTGATTTGATTCTGGACTGCAGTTCTGAGTGAAGGGATTTGAATTTCCAGAGGGAGTACGGCCTCGGACCCATACACTAGTGCAAACGGTGTGGATTGGGTCGGGGTTCGATATGTGGTCCTGTAGGCCCACAAAGCTTCCACCAACCTCTCATCCCACTGACGTTTATTGTCATCCAGGGTCTTTTTGATGATTTGTACCAGGGTTTTGTTGAAGGCCTCAGCCAGTCCATTAGCCCGTGGGTAATAGATTGTTGAGTATCTCCAATCAATACCGTGGCGACTTGCAAAGTTATTGATTTTTGTAGACTTGAAAGCGGACCCATTATCGGATATGATTCTGCGAGGCACGCCGAATCGATATACGATATGGTCACGAAAGAATTTCATTACATGATGTGATGTTACATTTCTTAGTGGTACTGCTTCTGCCCACTTTGAAAAGTAATCAGTCGCTGCTAAAATGAAGCGATGACCCCTTGAAGAAGGAGGGTCAATTGGCCCAATGATATCCGTGCCCCAACTTTCGAAGGGCCACGAGGCTATCGTAGGATGCAACACATTAGGCGGCTGATGTAAAACCACACCATGAACTTGGCATTGATGACAACATTTTGCAATTTTCATGCAATCGTCAATCATCGTAGGCCAATAATAACCAAGTCTTTTGATTTTCATTTTCATCTTAGGACCCGATTGATGAGCACCGCACAGTCCAGCATGGACTTCGTTAACGATCTTCAGGGCCTCTCGTTTGTCTAAACAACGGAGCCACATCTGATCGAACGATCGTCGGTATAACGTATCGTTGACTAGTGCATATGATAGGGCACGTTTCTTAATTTGGTTGGCAAGAGACCTGTCGTGAGGAAGCTTGCCTTCTTGCAAATATTTGATTATTGGTTGTCTCCAATCTTGTTCTTCATCGATTGCTGAAGATGTACAGAGGACCTGGGAGGATTGATTGTTGAGGTATTCCATGTCTACAGGGGACAGGACTTGACGACCCTGAACTTCTATAGGGATGAAATCTTCTTCTGGGCAAGCAAATTCCTTTGCAAGCTTTGCTAGGGCATCCGCCGAGGAATTGCTTCCACGAGGAACCCTATACATAGTTACAATGGGAATTTTCTCGAGTAGGTGCATTGTGTATTGGTGATATTTCAGGAGTTTAGGATTCAAAACCTTATAGGTCCCTGCAACTTGGTTGATCACCAGCTGAGAGTCACCATAGATCTTAATCTCTTTAATCTCCATTAGGATTGCAAGTTCCAAACCAGTTATCAAAGCTTCGTACTCAGCTTCGTTGTTCGTACAGGGTTCTGATAAATGGTAGGAAAAGTGCATCATTCCCTTATCCGGTGTTATGAAAACCAGACCGACTCCTGCTTTTCCAGGAATAGTAGATTGAGGTGTTTTGCCCCTTTGAGAGGACGCTGCACCATCAAAATACATTTCCCAGGTTTGGACATTGGATTCCTCGAAACTCATGATTTGCTCGTCAGGTAAATCATCATTTAGAGGAGATTCCGCCGGTAGCGGGTGTGCCGCAAGGAAGTCGGCGACGGCCTGCCCTTTCACAGCACGCAGGGGAATAAAAGTGATTTCAAATTGTAACAATATCATAGACCAACGAGCCAGACGTCCTGACAACGTGGGCCGGGTCATAAGATATTGCAAGGGGTTGACACTGGAAATCAGACTGACCTGATGAGAAAGCATGTAATGTCTTAGTTTTTGTGCTGCAAAGACTAAGGCAAGGCAATGTTTCTCAATTGCAGGATATCGGATTTCCGTTGGGAGTAATCTCCGACTCAGGTAGTAGAGGGCATTCTCTTTCCCATCGTCATTGATTTGAGCTAGAAGAGCCCCGAGAGATTCGTCAAGGGCCGTGGTGTAAAGGATTAGAGGTCTCCCCGGAATGGGGGCTGCCAAAACTGGCGGATTTGTCAGGTATTGTTTGATATTTTCGAAAGCATTTTGACATTTCTCATCCCAAATGAATTTGGCGTCCTTTTTAGCTAGGACAGAGAATGGTTGACATCTTCCAGAAAGATTAGAAATGAATCTTCTTATATACGCCAGCCTGCCCTGGAGGGATCTCAGTTGAGTGAGACTCTTAGGAGGCGGCATATTTAAGATAGCTTCAATTTTGGCAGGATCAATTTCGATTCCACGGTGCCTGACTACGAAACCTAAGAATTTCCCTGACGTGACGCCGAAAGCGCACTTCAAGGGATTCATTTTAAGGTCGTAGCGGCGCAACCGCTCGAAAACGGTTCTTAAATCATAAAGATGAGCCTCTTTCACTCTACTCTTGACGACTAAATCGTCGATATAACATTCGACTTGATTATGTATTAAGTCATCAAAGATATGAGTCATGGCCCGCTGGTAGGTTGCACCAGCATTTTTGAGGCCAAAGGGCATCACTTTATAACAAAAGATCCCTATAGGACTTCTGAATGCCGTGTTTCTCTCATCTTCTGGGGCCATCTTGATTTGATTATAACCAGACGAGCCATCCATAAAGGAGAAAACAACGTGCGAGGAGGCAATGTCCACCATGAGTTCTGGGATTGGTAAAGGAAATTCATCCTTAGGACATGCCTTATTCAGGTCTCTATAGTCAACACAGACTCGGATTTGACCATTTTTCTTTCGAACTGGCACGACGCTGGCTACCCAAGAAGGATATTGTTCTTCTCGAATAAATCCAGCCTCTGCCAACTTCTTGACTTCAGAAACGACTTGTTGTTCGATCTCCAGACGCATACGTCGTGGAGCTTGCTTGACAGGAATGGCATCATGCCGGATTCCAAGTTTATGGACTGCTACGTCAGCGGACAACCCCGGCATTTCGTCGTATGTCCAGGCGAAGCAATCTTTAAACTCAGATAGAAGTTGAATTAGATCCTCAGACTCATCCTCACTCAACAAAGAACTTATGAAAGTGGGGCGAGGGTCATCCTCTGTTCCAAGATTGATTTCTTTAAGTTCATCGACTGTTGATTTAATTTCTTCTTCGAATTCGGGAGGTGCATCCCGAACCTGAAGTTCGTCAGAATCATCAAAAGTCTCCAAACAAAGTCCATCGAACGAATCAATGACTTCAGTAGGGACATTTTTAAATTCAGGACGACTAGTTATCATTAGACAAAATTCATCATCGTCAAATGATCTAACAGTACTAAAGCCGATACCACTAGTCCAATGTTTATTAAATTTTGAATTCCAAAGACTTTCGTGGTATCTAGCCTGACCCTTAGTCCATTGACTCGGAGCAAAACCTTTAGAAATAAGAGACTTAACACCAGCAGGAAAGTAGCCAAAAGGTAATTCCATTAATTCATTGAAATTTGCCTCTTCAAGGATTACATCATCTTCATTCCTTGAAGAGGAAGAGCCAGGGAAGAACTTCTTGGCTTTCCTTACTTCTCCATCTAAGTTTGGAGCATCCTTAATTACTAACCCTGAGACCCTGTCAGCAGACAGTGGGATTAAGGTTAAGGATTCAACCGTTCTATTAAGCTTTTCATACAAGCTCAATTCAGGCTCGTCACTTTGAATATTTAATTTTGTATCCTCCTGGTCGCTGTCCGATTCTAAAGTGAGATCAAACTTCGGAGGAGGATTGATTTTTGTATAGTCAAAAGCAAATCTGGCACCCCTTTTTCTTGAATCCTCATCAGAACTTGTTTCAAGTTCGACATAGATCGGGGAATTTCTTTTTTTCAATTGAAGGGCGACCTCGACCGCGTGCTCTTTGGGCCATCCTCCCACCTCTTTGAGGTACAATATTTGGAGGCCTAAAGATCACACGCTCGACGTCGTCTTCACTGCTTGAGTTTTGTCTCTTTTGATTTTTGACTTTTTCTTTTCTCAATCTTTGAATTGCTTTTGAACTTTGATTTTCTGCTTTTTCCTCCTTGACGTTGATCTCTACCTTAGAACGAGTAGTGGACCCTTTAGGTACGTAGTACGCCGCATCCTCGTAGATCCCGATCTCGTGAATAGAGAATGGTTGCAGATCACCCTTAATTTCAAACTCAATGCCATCTCGTTGGTACTTGATGCATTGATGTAGGGTAGAAGGAACCATCCTATATTCATGGATCCAGGGCCTTCCTAGGAGCGCGTTAAAGGACGTTGCCGAATCAATTATATGAAATTTCGCTTCAGTTTTCAATTCTCCTATCTCTAGAAGAAGGGTAACTGAACCTAAAGCCTTCTCGCCCTTCTCATTGAACCCACGAAGCACTAACTTGTCAGTTGAGAGCTTGCTAGTATCAATTCTAAGGTATGCGAGAGTCTTTATGTTCATCACATTGACCGATGCACCCGGGTCAACTAGAACTCTTGATAACTTAAACTTGCCCACATTTACTGTGATGTAAAGTGGACGATTGTGGTCGGCAGTTCCAAGGAGTAAATCTTCATCAGAGAAGGTAACCCCAGGGATCTCCTTAAAGTACAAAGCTTCTTCCTCGGAAGTTGAGGCTAATTGAGCTAAGCAAATCTCTGGGTCGAGAAGTGCTTTAATCAGAGTCTCCCTCATCTCTTTTGAAAGGACAAGGGCATCATAAATGCTCAATTTGGCGGGCAACTTCCTAAGGTGAGCTAAGACATTGTAATCAACACTTGGAACATTAACATTGGGACCCGGTGGATTTGAAAGAATTGGAGTTGATTGTTGAGCGGGGATTTGAATTGGATCATCAGAAACAACTTGTTTTCCTTTATCCTGAGGAGGTAGCCTAGGGGGTAAGACCTTCCCACCACGTAGTTGTACTTGCACAACTTCATCGGAAGAACAAACTACAGGGGAGTCTACGCTCTCCTTAGGCGATTGATTGTCGTTATCTGAGCGAGAGTCTGAATCTGAAAAGTCTATCACGACAGGACTCCCTTGAAAGTTAATTTCAGGGGTTTCACTATCTGATAAGACATCAGATTCGTTTCTCTCTTGAAGAGTCAAATCTGGAGAGTTGAGTGTTTGAATTTCTTGATTGATCTCAACTTGTTCTTGATTATTTTCAACAGAAGAGTCATTAACATCTTGATTCTCAACATTAATCATCAAAATATGGGCAGAAGGATCAGACTTTTTATTTAATTTTTGACCCTTTGCCTTTGATGGGGCAAAGTAAAAGTCAGATAATTTCAGTGGTGACAGAGGTTTTGAGCCACCATCAACCACTTGTACAGATCTCTCATCAACAAATTTCCTCTCTACAGAAAGTTCACTCTTTTCATTTTTATTCAGTACAGTAGTTCCTAAGACTACTGGAGAGGAAACTGTCCCAACGTCCTCCTGCGAAGCCTCGAGGTCAACCTCCCAGATCGGGTCCCGGGCTCTCGTCGGTAACTGTTGAGAAAGACGAAAAGATTTATTAATCGACTTTTTAAATGCCCGGGATAGTGCTATATCCCAACCATCTTCAATGGACAGAGAAGAGTTAGAATTCATACCTGAGATAGATTTGACAGACCCCTGATCCGGATCGACCAGGTACTCCTTTGGAATTATAATATTACCTTGACGGAAGTTCTTTTCTAGCCAATCTTTGAAGACGATGCAGTCTTCGATTGTGTGGCCTAACATGCGATGGTAGGGGCAAAAAGTTGGATCATCCTTCTTATTTGCCTCTTCCGGCTTCTTGGCCTCCGGCAATCGAAAATCTGGCTTCTTCTGAAGACTTTTAAAGATCTTTCTCACCGACTCTCTCTTAAATGGATATGTGCGAGCCAATCTCTCTTTAAAAGAAATCGGGTGAGAATCTCTTGTGGATTGAGAAGTTACCTGAAAAGGTGGAGATTTCTGAGTTTGTTGTGTTGGAGAATTACTGGACTGAACATTCATTGGTTTCTTCCCCTTATCAACAGCTGAAACCATTGCTGTTCTCTTTTCAAAAGATTTCAATGGTTTGCTAGCTTTCTTTTCCTCGGTAGAATCCTTCAGGAATGGCATTTTGGAAACCTCTTCCTGTAGATTACTAGCCTTATTCAAAAGTTTTTCAAAGGTTTTGATAGTGAAACCCTTCAGGAGAAAAGCAATAGGCCCGTGGATGTTCTTTAAAAGAATCTCCACTGCATGTTGCTCTTGCAACTGGGGTTCACACTTCATCGAGAGATTTCGCCATCTCAAGATGTACTCAACCAAAGACTCTCCCGGTTTTTGTTTTTCGATGACGAGATCACCAACGGTTACACGCTGCTGAGCTCCTGAGAATCTCTTTAAGAATAGACTCTCAAGCTCTGTGAATGTTTTCACTGAACCATTAGGTAGATCTGCGTACCACTCAAAAGCAATACCGGATAGACTACTTACAAACTGGCGAAAGAGTAGAGCATCTGACCCTCCTGCGTTGCAACAACTCGCTCGGAAGTGGGCCAGGTGCTGTCTTGGGTTTTCTAACCCACTAAAAACTTTGAATGAAGGTGGCACAAAGCCTTTAGGATAAGAGACTGAATCATATTCTTCAGGGTAGGGTCTACCCTTTGGAATAGATACAGTCCCTTGAGAATGGGCTAAGGCCTCCCTTACCTGGGTTTCAATCATCTGGCGGATATCTTTGTCGGCTGGAGAGGTTGGGGAAGCAACCTCTGGAGTTCTAGGACTTGATTCTATTTTCCTGCTGTGCTCACCCACTGTGTGTATTGTAGGTTGCAACTGCTCGGATTGAGATTGCTGTGCCTTGATCATCTGACTTTGCATTTGTTCCATTCTGAGCATCATCTGTTCAATTTTGCTCTCCAGACTCTTAATGTATTCATCTTTCTCATTCAATTTAATTGATCCATCAGAGTCTGAATCTACTGCTGCAGAGGCTTCTTCTTTACCAGATCGGTGTCTTGAAGGCTCAGCATCTTTATTTGATGCTCTGGTCTCAACCATACAAATGTTCCCAGCTGAATCTTCTTCCATCAGATCATCTGCTTCTGGATCAAAGGCTTCAATTGCTTTGTTTTTGAGTATGTCCCTTATTTCTTGTACCACCTCATCGACCGGTCTACCCTCGATTGACTCGAGATCGATTGGTAGGTACCCTTTATAGTTAATCATCTCTTCAAATTCCTCATCTCCGAACTGGGTGAGGACCTCTTGAATTTTCAAGTCATCAGCAGTGGGTTCTGCCACTAACTGTTCCAACATTTCTTGATCATCCTCAAGTTCTGTCCCCTCCCCTCCGACTGTCCCGGGGTCGGTAGTCGTGAAGGTGACATCCTCAATAGGGTGAGGGATATCTAACTTAACAGGTGACGAAGGAGTTTGACTTGTAGGAACTCCAACATCAATCTGAGGAGAATCCTCACATCCCTGAATAAAGAGTCGGGGGACCTTAACAGGTGACTGGACTGGTAACTGAGCTGATGACTGAACTGGTGTCTCTCTAATCTGAATCCCAACAGTTCTGCTTATCTTCATTGGCACATAAGGTTCGTCCAAAAGTATGGGCCTCTTGCCCTTAACATCAACTGGTTGTAAGTCTTTGACGATCTCTTTTGATTTGGCTATCACAGGGGCCAACTTTGAGAGTCTTGAAGGGGGAACTGGAGGTCTACCACTGAGAGGGTGACTCCTACCAGACCCAGTTAAAACTATCTCCTCAGTTTTGGCAGTTGGGAGACGAGGCACCCAATGATATCCATCTACTAACACTGAGGCAACTGGTTGTTTAACGAACTTTTTGTTTCTCCTCACTGGCTGAGGAGTCAGGTTTCTTGCTTCAGATTTCTCTTCTTTCAAAACTTCTTTCTCAAGTTTATGTGAGATCACCCCCTTCAGGTGTCTTACATATTGTTCTTTGGTCTGACCTGTCTCAGCAGCACAGGTGTGAATGATGTTCCTTAACATCCTAGTTCTCAAAGTGTTCTTCTCCCTGGTGGTTCTCTTAACAGTGTAGTCGACCGGGCTAGGTGGAGAGCTAGCAATCCGCGTGACTCTCTCCTCCCCTGCAGCAGCTGCAAGGGGGTGAAAACGACTCCCTTTCAGGAGTGGAGAAGAGGCAGGGATAGGCAGCTCCTCAGCAGCCTCAGGCTCAACTAAACTCAAGGCTTTCTGTTCAGCTATCTTCCTTGACTTAGTAATTTTCTTCCTTATCCTTCTCAGGTAGTTCTTCCTAGCACTCTTAGTGCCAAACAGTGCTGAAGAACTAGAAGACCCTTTCTCAACAGTAGATTTCATTTCAATTTTCTTGTCCTCATTCTGGACTGAGGGTGCAGAAGGTGTAAGGGTAGCACCTGCTGCCAGTTCCAACACTGGGGGAAGGTCACTCGTAGCTCCCACAGTTAATTCCACTACTGGACCATTCTCGCCCTCAGCAGCGAGATTGATGATTGTTCCACCATTAACGGACAGTTTAAGAGTTTTGAAACCCATCCCAAATTGAATCGCACTGCTGTGAATTAACTCTTCGACTTGGAGGTCTCGGTCAACAGAGAACAGAAGTTTCCCAGCCATTGCAAGAGATTTGATTGTCTGAAATTTGAAAGAGAAGATTTGAATCAAACTTTTGAATTTGAATTTTGACAAGAAATTTTCTATATTTTATCACATAAACCGAATTATGGGGACTATAATCCGATATATAGTGATAAAGTATAGATATCAATTTTGACTTGAAGAAAATTTGAATTTTTATTGTATATGTTCAACTACAAGAGAATGTTGTAGAGAACATATAACAACAATGGTCTGGATTTGATTTGAAAGGATTTGACGAGGGTTTGAAATTTTGAAGATTGAAAGATTTTCTTTGACTATTTGGAACCAATAAGTCGGATTTGATTTCAACTTAATAGTTAACAAAATATCAAAGAAAATCAAGGAGTTTTGACTCGACTCTCTTATCCCACTGATCAGGCTAGGGATAAGATGTCAGAGATTTAACTTGATGAAAAGACTAGATGATTAAATTTGAGTCTGGAAATAGTACATGTTATACTACAAGAGAATGTTGTAGTAATACATGTGACAGTGAAAACTGATTTTGAATTGAAAGAAAATTTGAACGACTCAAAAATCCGGCAGCATCTCCCCTTATTTTTGAAACTCGAAGTGTTGAATTTGCATTCAACAAGACAGTTTACAAACGTTATGGAAGATTTTACAGGAAGGAACTCGACTCTTTATATCTTATCAAGGATAAAATGTCAGAGTTCGAAAATTTGAAAGACATTGAAAATCAATGTTGAATTTGAATTATCGATGTTCATCTACAAGAAGTATTGTAGAAGAACATTCGACACGTGATGATTAAAACTTGAAGAGAATTAAACGGATATTTTCTAAAAATTTGAATTTCCGGCAGCACCCCCCCTTTATTTTGAAACTCGAGGTGTTGAATTTGCATTCAACTCGACGGTTTACAAATGTTAGGGAAAGCTAGGGAAAATCACTTGACTCTTTACATTTCAAAAGAACGATTTAAAATGAAATGTCAAAGATTGATTTATCCGAATAAATTTGAATAAATATTACATATATTAAGCTACAACGATTGTTATAGAAAAATATATAGCAATGCAGTTTGAACTTGATTGACTTTGAAAAGGAATTTGAGAATTTTTTGAAAATCCGGCGGCATCTCCCCTTATTTTTGAAACTTGAAGTGTTGAACATATGTTCAACATAACGGTTTACAAACCTATAAGAGGGAGATTCTAGGAAATCAGCCTGACTCTTTCATTCTGATGAATGATTTAGAATGGAATGTCAAGGACTGAAGCGACCGGAGAAGTTGAAAGTATCTTAACTATATACAACTACAATCATTATCGTAGAATATATAGTTGCACTGATTATTATGACTTGAAAATAGATGTTTGAAAAATTTGAAATTTCGGCAGCATCTCCCCTTATTTTGAAACTCGAAGTGTTGAACGTATGTTCAACATAACGGTTTACAAAAATAGGGGGGGATGTTATAAGCTAACCCGACTCTTTCATTCCGACTAGTGATTCGGGATTGAAATGTCGAAGGTTAGATTAACATGAAAATTTCAAATTTTGGGTTAAAATTTGGAAGAGGAATCTATATCCTATCACGCATATTGAATTATAGGAATTACAATCCTATATGTAATGATCAGATATAGGAATTGATTGAGATTTGAAGGCAATGGAATTTTGCTAGACAGCTGAAATTATGACTTTGAAATTAAAGAAATCTTCTGTAAATCATGAAACTTAGCACGCTATGATTTATTTGCATGCAAGTTTGCAACATGTACAGAAAGACTTTGAAAAGCTCAGCTTGACTCTTTCGCTCTACCAATGAACTCGGAGGCAAAATGTCAAAGCCAGACTTTGAGAGAGATTTCCTACACTCACCTCTCTTTTCACATGTCTTAATTGAGTTGGCCACACTCACCCAAGGAAGAAATGGGTAGAGGGACCAACGGAAGAAAGGTAGTCAAAACTACCGATGCAACAAAGTTCATATCGCTATTAAAGATGGAGAGAGAGATTATTCCCCAGCGGAGTCGCCATTTTTTGTTTGATTAAAAAAAATATAGTATATTGTTTTGAAAAGTGTTTTAATTTTCTTTGGGAAAGTTAAATTTCTGGAATTTTGATTTTATAATCAAACACTTATTATGAATAATATATCACCTCGAAAGGTGAACATATCGTTCTCTAATAGGTTCAGATTACAAATCTTTAGATTTATCTAATTATCGTAATCAAACTCAAGGAGAAATAATATTTGATCCCGAAGAATCAAAATGATATTTAATCCATTGTTTAACTATAATAATTCAGATAAGAGATCATTAATTTCATAATTAGAATTACGATTTTAATTGATATATCTATCCGGAGAAAGAAGATATCAATCACTATCGATAGTTTAAATATGACAATAATGATCATTAGGTTTGAATTTCCCAAAGATAATTAATTAAGGGTTTTGAAAAAGCTTGATTTTAAAATCAGGTCTGGGTTTCTAAATCTCCTACGAGCGCAAGCCCTCGTAGTTAATTACATCGTAGGAAACCAGAAAATTTCCTACGAAAACTCTCGATTAAAATAGCGATACGAATTTTATTTAAGAATTCAAAGATTGATATCAAAGAAGGTTAAGGACTTGAATTTTCAAATGGGATTGGATCAAATTTGAACAGTTCTTTCTGGAGGTCAAAGGATGAGAAGTAGGAGGTGTTTGAGATTCTGAAATCACTTCAGAAACACCTCAACTATCCTAAGTGTTGGGCTTGAATTTGATTGAAAGAAATTTTTAATTTGAATGGTCAATTTTATTAGAAAGTGGGAATCAGATTCCCGGAAGATTGAGGTCTTAAGTTTGAAGACATGCCTCAGAACCTAAGTCTAACATTGGGTACTGAAAATCAGTGACCCGAGTCCTAGCTAATGCAATGCAATCTGGACTTACCCCGGCCTGGATTGGGGAGCCAGCTAAACCACCTAAACGCTTTTAAAACCATGAGTCAAAGTCTTTAAATGTAGAATGGTTAAGGACATTGATTAAGATTGGTTTAAAGAATTGGGGTCGACATCTAGAGCAGATCCTAATTGACCCCTTAACATATGTTGGGTTAAATGTCTAAATAAAATGCAATTAAGATTTAGACTCGATTTTTAATTTGTAACTAATGCAATGCATGCCAATTGACTCGATGAAATGTTTAAATCAAAATGTAGCAGTTTTAAAACAGGCTTAAAAAATAGATTTTATCCTAAAGATTGCACAACATCCCCTTGGACAGAACTGCACCCTAATAGGTCAGGTGGTCTGCCAGAACCCGCAGGCGGGGAGGTGCCTAACACGGATGAGAAAAGTCAATATGTATGCATGAAAAACTCCCGGCGAATCCGGGCTTACTTCTTAAGAGCGTTAGAGTTTCTATCTGAGCTTAAAAATTTTAAGTTTTGTTTAAGTAGAAGAAGTTAATGACCGTACCCTCACGAGCCTCCGATCGGGTTCCAGGCTAAATCAAAATCGACATGCAATAGCGCCAAATAAACTACTAAAAACATGTGGGTCCTTAATCGCAATCAACACATAAATCAAATCAATTAAATAATTAAATCAATTAAATAAATATTCAAAATGAAAGTCCATGTGGCAAGTGCCACTTAATTATACAACCCAGGGTCTGCAGGAAAGTAAAGTGGCCGGGTACCACTGACTACAACCCGGATTCTAATCCTAAGACTCAAGTGACTTTGAGATTTGAGATTCTTCTCGTTCTTCACTTCTTCATTTCCTTAGAACTCCTTGGATCGTCGGGTCTGGATATCCAAATGAAAAGAAACTCTCCCTGAATAGGGGTGTTATCTTTTCTCTTTGGATATTTGAAATTCATCCTAATTTGGATATCCAAATGGATAGGAACTCTCCCTAAGGGATGTTCCTTCCTCTTTGGATTCCAAATTGGATGTGCAAACATCTCAATCTCAAAGCACTTTAAATAGTTTACAACTCAATTTGAATCAAATTACATCAATTGAAATTAAAATTCTAGACTCAACAACCTGCAGGGTTATCCTAATAATCAACAGTTATATTTACATCCCAAGCAGTTAATATATTTGAAATTTAAATGCTCAAACCAGCCACGCTTGGCCATGCTCTTTTAATTTTAAAGGGGGTCTTAGCAGTTCTCTGGAGCACCTGTGCAATTTGATAATTATAATTTTGCCCCCTTTAATTTATGCCCTGTATGAGCATGGCCACCTGCATAAGATTGAATTAGTACAAATCGTTCCTAGCCTGGGGGTAGATCTAATCGTACAATCAATCACATCACAGAGGGCATTAAATAAATAAACAATCACATCAATTCTACTACTAGCAAACAGCATGCAGTAAAAGCTCGAAAACCCGGCACACAACAAAAAAGTAAACACCGGCCTAGCCTAAGACTAGAGTTGGTTGTCCTAGCAAACCATCTAAAGTGTGTGAGGTAGGCTGTGTGGCTTTGATGTGTCCTAAATAGGATGATTTGATTGAAGTTGTTTAAAGTTCTAGTTGATTGAAGGCTTAAAGGAGGATTTAATTTGAATTTAAATATTAATGACTTGAAATTGATTTAAAAATTAATTTTAATTGTTTGT
This sequence comes from Dendrobium chrysotoxum, assembly GCA_019925795.1. NCBI lineage: Eukaryota > Viridiplantae > Streptophyta > Magnoliopsida > Asparagales > Orchidaceae > Dendrobium > Dendrobium chrysotoxum. The sequence continues at coordinate 1,046,229 of CM034315.1, forward strand.
TGGATATCACCTTTGTTTCACACCGAGGCCGTGAAGTTTATTTCACCTTCCTTGGGGCTAATTTAATAGCCTCGTAGGCCTGGGTTACCCAGTGGTGCCCGATATAATTAAATGATTTGAGTTTGATTAAGGTTTAAAGGTTGATTAATTTTAATTAGAATTAGTTGGTTGCTGATTTTAATGTTGAATTAATGTTTTCTGGAATTTTGAATGATTTATTGAATTTTGATATTTTTTTTGGATTATTTTAATCATTTAATTAAAGGGTCAAAATTTGACTTTTTGATTTAAAGGGTTTTCTGGAAAGTTAATATTTTATTAAAATACTAGACCTTAATACGATCAGTTAGACAGTAAGTACACTGAAATTGGATTTTTCTACATTTTATTATGAAGGTTTGAAGTTTTGACTTGAATTTGAACTAAGTTTGACCAAAAGTTGACTTTTTCAAATTTGTTTGATTTCTGGAAACTTAACATTTTTAATAAATATTAGAGCTTAAGATGAATTGTATACCTTTGAGTTTGCTCAATTTGGAATTCATTTGAATTAGTTATGAATTTTTGAAATTTTGAGTATTTAATGAATTATTTAAATTGTTTAATTAGAGACCATTTTTATGATTTGAATCCAAATGACCTCCAAACTTCTTGAAATCAACTCCAAAGGTCAGGAATGACCTAAAGAGTGATTTCCAAGTGTTTGGAAATTTTCTGGAATTTTTGATTATTTTTAATTAATTAAATTAATTAAATTTCAGATTTCAATTAAAGTTAAATTAAACTTAATTTTGAAGTCCAGTCAAGGGGCTTTTATTTTTCATTGATTAAGGGTTTAATTCTGGTCAGTTTAAGGTATTATATGTAATTTTTAGATTTAAACTTAATTTATTATAATTTCTAGAAGATTTAATGGCTTAATTAAGGTTTAAACTTGATTAGGTTAATTAAGGGGCTTAATGATCTCAAAAGTCAATGGGAAATTTTCCTAGGGCTGAGGGTGTCACTATGTTCAAATGGTTTGAGTTTCAAGTCAATTGGAAATATATCCTAATTATTTGAATTAATCTAAATTCTCTAAACAAAGTTCTTAATTATTGTCCTTAATGCCACTAGGTTTGAGTATGTTCAAATCAAAGTCTCTAACCCTCAACACAACATATGCATGATAAATACACTCACAAACACAATCAATCTTAAGTCTAAGAGAGCCTTAAACTAAGTGGTGTGTGTGTGTCCTTAAACATGCATAGATTAATACTTAATTAAATATTCTTGATTAGACTAATAAATGATTAGATTATAATCATTCATTAGCACTCCCACATGACTTCTATTCAAATATGTTTGATCTATGTTTAAAATTTTATAGTAGATCTCTCAACCTAAAATATTTAAGTATTTATGTATATATTTCAAAATAATTTCAAAATATACTTAATCTATTTATAGGATTATATATAGATATAGGTTTTAAATCAAGCATACTTAAGATATGATTAGAGTGATTTTAATATCTAATTGAGAGACCTACTGATCTATTGGGATCATTTGAAAATAAGTTTCTTAGTTTTTAAAATAATTGATTTAATAGTTAATTAGATATTAATTAAATATTAAAATAATTAAGTAATTAAAATAAGTTAAAATTAATCAAGTTTTGATCTCTAAATTTGATTTCAAATTAAAGTGCTTAATTTTCTGAAAATTTTGATATATTATACTAATTTTTCTGATTTAAAATGAATTTCTTATGAATTTTTGAAGTTTAAATCAATTAAAAGGGATTTTTAAATAATTTTTAAATTAATTAATGATTAAAATAATTTTAAAATTAGTTAATTTAAATTTTAAGAATTTTCTGGAATTTTAAAATTATTCAAATATATGTATATATATATATATATTAATTTTTAAAAGTATTTAAATTATTGATCATTAATTAAATATTAATTAATAGTTAAATTTTTTTTAATTAATGGAAACATAAGAAGTAACTTAAATTAATTTAATTTCAAAAATTAGAATAATTTAAAAGAAAATAATTAATTAATTAAATCATTGAAAATTAACTTATTATTTATTAAAATATTTAAAATCATTAGAATAATATTAAATAATTCAATATTGATTAAAATTTTAAAATCACTTAATCTTTAATTGAAATTAGTTAAAATATTAAACAATTTAATTATTAATTAAAATTATGAATCATTTAATATTAATCAAAATTTTAAAGTATTTAATATTAATTAAATGACTTAATATAATTAGAATTTTAAAATTAATTTAAGTTAATTAATATTATAAAATGTTTAATGTTAATTAAAATATTATATAACTCAATTATTAATTAAATTGTGAATTATTAAAAATAATTAATATCTAATAATTAATATTTAAATATAATTTTAATGTTTTAAAAGTTAATTATTAATTTATAATAATTAATATTGGATATTAATATAGTTAAAAAATAAAATAAAATTAAACTAATAGTAATTTTGAATTTAAAATATTTAGTTTTCTGAAAATATATATATATTAATATATAATATACATTTTATTATTTAATATTAAGTTAATGATAATTGAGAATTAAATATATATATATATATATATTTTATATATTAATATAATATATACATATTATTATTTAATCTAATTTATTATTAATTTAAAAGAAATTAGAATTTAAAATGATTAAAAAAAATTTTAAATCATTTAAAAAAGAAAAAGGCGGCGGGAAGGCCACGTGGCGGCCTCTGATTGGTCGCTGGAAAACGCGGTGGCGGCGGCACCGGTGGGAATGACACATGGCGGCTTCCGGTTGGCAGGAGCAGAACACGGGTAATGATTGCTAGGCGGCGCAATCATTGCGCCGCCAGCAATCATTAGATAAATGATAACGCGGACCGCGTTATCACTAATCCACGTCGGCATTGATTCTCGGCCGTTGGATTTTCCGTGGTTCGCTCTGGACGGCCCAGATCGAGCTAGACCTTAAACGGATCCGCGGAGTCATTCGAGCGGTTAGATAGAACCGCGGTTAAGCTAGATCTGGACCGTTGATCATGAGATCAACGATCCAGAACCCGTTTAGTGTATAGCAGGCCGAACCGAAGCCCTAGAAACGATTTTTTGAGTCGTTCTCGAGATCGGATGGCTTATTCGACTTGAAATTTTAAACATAAACTTATGGAATGAACAGAAATGATGTGGAATTGGATTCAAAGCTTAATATGCACTTAGTAAAAACTTATTTAACTCGAAGTGTCCTAAGCTAGGGTTTTGATTTTTACCTAATCCACACGGTGGATTCAGGAGTTCTTTGGCTCTCTGAGCTTGTTGACTGTCCACGCTCAATATTGCTAAAGACTTCGCGAACTGATAAGGTCTATATCGAACCCTATAACTCCTTGGATGGATTTGAGCTTAACTCACCGGAATCCGATCGCCGGCGAGGTTTGACCGGTCGGATTTGAGCTGGAATGGATGTGAGAGAGGATTAAGGCTCAGGAGAACTGGAGGCTTGATCTGGAGGAGCTGGGAAAGTGAGAGAGGGCTAGGGTTCGAATGATAGCTCATATGAGAGTATTCCCCTATTCAAACGTCCTTTGATTGATTTGGATGGCTAGGATTGCTTGAGTGGACTCCTAGATGACTGCCAAGTGTCAAGGGAGTAGGTGGGAGCAGGGTATCAAAAGGACACAAGGACATGTGAGGTGGAAAGCCTCTTTGGTCCCCACTTGAGCATGTAAAAATGATCCTAGACGTTTGTTCTTAATCTAAAGGTTGGAGATGGCTCTAGGAATTCTCTAGAATACCCTAAAGCTGCTGGAGGGGTTTTAAATGGAGTGGGTTAGGCTTAAGAGGTGATTTAGGTACTTTTGACCACTCCTAATCCTTGGTTTGACTAATTGACCAGTTATTGACTGGTTTGACCAGTCAATGGTCCCCAAAGGCTGAGGTGGCAGCCAAGTGTGCATATGAATTGGTTTAGGTTAGCCTTGAGGTTAGGGAGCTTGAGCTTGAATGAAAATGTGAAGGTTTAAGGTATGTTGACTTGGTTTTGTTGAGTTAACCAAGTCAAATTCAATGTGGTTTGATTTGAGGTGAGTTTAAAAGCATTCAAGTTATTGATTGATTTAGATTTGAAGATTTGAAAGGCTTCAAATAAATGCTTAAAGGAATTTGACCCAAATGGGTCAAATTTGATTGAATTTGGGCTTAGTTGACCAAGTCAACTATTGACTGGGTCAAGGGTCTAATCAAATCTAAATTATTGAAGGGTATGGCCAGGAGAGTTTGATTGAGTCTTAAGTATACTTGAAGTTTGATTTAAATTGTAAGGGCTTAAGGGCTGAACTGGTCAACCTGAGTTGACTTAGTCAACCAGGTCGACCCAGGGCTAGGGGTTAGGCTTAACAGGTTTGAAATGATGGATGGGGTCTGATGGAAGTGTTTTCGAGGTTTAAATGGGTCATCCAGATCAAATGACCTGTTTAGGCCCTTAATGGGCCTAATGGGTCAACTAGGTTGACTTGGTCAACCAGGTTGACCCGGGGTCAAGGATTGGGTCCAATCAGTTCAGAATGACATTCTGAGTCTGCTGGTGGTGGTCTTAATGTCTGGAGAGGTCATTTGGTCAAAATGACCTGTTTGGGCCTTTAAGGGGCCTTTTAGGTCAAACCTGGTTGACTTGGTCAACCAGGTGGGTCCAGGGTCTGGAAATGGGTTCAAAAGATTTGAAATGACATTTGGAGACCAATGGAGGTGGTCCTAAGGTCAGAGGAGGTCATTTGGTCAAAATGACCTGTTTTGACCCTAAAGGGGCCTTCTAGGTCAACTAGGTTGACTTGGTCAACCAGGTTGACCCAGGGGCTGGTTCTGGGTTCAATGGATTTGGTTTGACATTTGAAATTTGCTGGAAGTGACTGCATTTGATTTGGAGCTTATTTGGTTCAATTGACCAGTTACACCCCATAGGGGTATTTTGGTCATTTTGACCCCTGGTCGACTGGGGGTCAAATTGAGTCCAACAAAATGCAGTTTATTGCTCACTGAATCATAATCAAGGGTCTGGAGGTGATTGGAGGCTTTGGGGAAAGCTCCAGGGTCAAGATCCACTGGGTGGTAGGTCCAGTGGCATAGACTGTAAATATTTGAAGGTTTTACAGCCTTTGGATTTTAATTCAGTTTTTGGGGTTAGAGATCTCAGAATGAGCTCAAATTTGGAGGGTTACCTCTAGGGACATGTCACATCAGTGTGGAACTGACAGATCTTGAATCAGAGGTCATTTGATAGGGTTTTGAAATGTTCAAAGATTTGCTGGAAAAGGCTTTCAGGACTTAGACCTTTGGCCTTGGATTTGAATCTGGAAATCTGGTTTTGAATTGAATTTTGAGCTTGAATGATAGGATTTGAATTAAGTTTAGATTGAATTAAAGTTTGGATTGGTCTAGAAGAATCCTAGGGTTTAGAATAGGTCCTAGGGTCCAAATCAGCTTAAGGGAATCCTAGGGTCTAGAATAGATCCTAAGGACTGGAGTCTGGGAAGATCCTGGGATCTAAAAGTCCTAGGGACATCCTAGGATCTGGGGTCTGGAAGAATCCTATGATCTAGAAGAGTCCTAAGATCTAGGAATCCTAAGATTCAAGATCTAGAAGAATCTTAGGATCTAGAGTAGATCCTAATGTTTGATTTCTAGGAAGATCCTAGGATTTGGACATCCTAAGGCCTGGGATCTAGAATAGTCTTAGGATCTAGAAGAATCCTAAGCTCTAGATAAATCTAGGAGAATCCTAGGATCTAGATTTATCTTAAATTGTATTGATCTGGGGTCAGGATTGATTTGAAACTGGATTGATCTAGAATTAGATTAATCCTAGGGTCAGGATTAAATCCTAAGGATTGGAATGATCCTAAGGTCTGGATTGGTCCTACTGAGCTCACACAAAAATGAGGTCAACAGGAGCCAAAAAGGGTTTATCCAAAATTAAAAAATGGTATATGAATAATTACATAAAAATTTTATTATAATTACAAATAAGTATTGTATTCGATTTACCATCTGATCTTCAAATATTTCTCAATTTTTTGAAGCATTTTTCTACAATTGTTATAAGTGATCATTCAATTCTTTTTTTTTAAATTAAGAAATTCAAATTTAAAATTATTTCATTTAATATTCTAAAATATTTATCACTTATCAATCAAATAATTTTCATTGGAGGTACTAAATTAGTTAGATGTTATGAAAGATTAGCATGTGTGAAAAAAATTATCAAAATAATATGATATAAATGATGTTATGATTGCTTAGAACTAGATGATATTTATATTTTATGAAAAGTCATAAATGATACATGGTTTTATTTTTATTATTTATTTAAATAACTTAGTCTTAATCATTTATCTTTTTAATTATTTATCTTCTTAATTTATTCAAAGTAATCTAGGTGTCTAAATTTATTTATACATTTTATTTAGTTTATATCTTATATGTAGAGGTGTCAATAAAGTTTGATGTACACAAACAATTCATGTTTTACTCATTTGTTAAGCTAATAGTTTTGATGTAGAGCATTAGTTAGTCAATTAGTTATCAAACTGCATAACTCTCTTGTAGATCTCCATTGTTTACTTACAAGTGTGCCATACAAGTAATTTAATGTCTACATTTATTTTATATTAAGATCTCATTCTAGGTAAATTATATTTGATTGTTCTCCGTTAAATCACATTAAACGGAGGCCTTCCGATGACCTGATTAGGAAAGTTGATGTATTAGATTTGATTTATGTTAAAAAAGATAGAGGTAGACCTAAAAAGACTTGGTTATAAAATATTAGAAATGATCTTTCTTATTAGTTTTAAATGAGAATTTAACTTTTAACATGACACAATGGGGAAAAATGATTCATATAGCCGATCCCACGTAGTGGGACAAAAGCTTGATGATGTTGTTGTTGTTCTTCTTCGTCTTCTTATATTTAATTATATTCATTTATTCAACCTATACAAGTGGCTTTATAATCTGCATTTATTAAACGCATATAGTTGTATGCATTGGAAATTAATGATGATTGTAAAACTCTAGATAAGGTACCTTATACTTCATGAAATAATAATGCAATGTCTAAATGTGATTTAAATATTCAAAGCTTCTTCACATCTTTTCTATTGAAAGTCAGTAAAGAAAATGGTTCTTGTCTGATCGGAACTATTTGGCTTGCATTCTTCAATTAAATATCGGGCGACAGCCATAGGCTTATGCTTCTACTCAATCCAGAAGGTCTACAAATCTTTCTGAATTTTTTTTTTTATGTTATCTCATTCTTCAATTGACATCTCTTATGTTTATTTGATGAATTCACCCAGCTATAGAATAATAAGCAATGTCTTCTTACAACACTATTTGTATTGTTTTTGTATTTCAGAAAGCATTAGAAGTAATGTCACTAAAGCAGTTAGTACAAGAGGTTGGATTATTTTTCTCCTACTCACCTTAACCTCACTTGTAAGATTGAAAGTCTATAGAACTCTATGTATGGGATCTCATTACTAAATTATTATTATATATGACCTATATTTTTATTTGGAAGCTTGGTAATACACAATTTACATTTTGAGGTGTTAAACATATTGGAACCTCTATTATAGCTTGCATTACTCTTAAACAAGATAATATGAAAATTTTCTCTTAGACTTGGATAAATGATAGTTCCATATGGAAAATTTTGGATTAACTGACGTTCAGCTGATAATATAATTAAAATATTTAAATATAAAATTTTATTTTTAAATTTTTATTCACATGTATTTAATGCACGTACAATAAAATTAGCACACGATAATATTTGAACTGATTAAATAAGTCAATTGGAAGACCTTCATCATTAATTTTTGGACCTGCCATGAAAGTACAAAATAAATTTTGGAAAATATTTTTAATTTATTTTACATTAATTTATGTACTTTGAAGGCAGCCTCAGACGAAAAGCTCTTATAATAAATAAATCTTAATTAATTCACGAGTTATTTTAACTCCACGAGTGATTTACAATTTATTTGGGATAATTTTTTTTAAATCATAATTATTATTTTATTTGATTATTATTTTATCAAGTATTTTTTTTTTAATTTTTTACACTTGAAAATTGTTTTTTATAATAATTTTTAAAAAATTTATTTTTTCCATAATAATTTTTAATTATTTTTATAAAAATTTATAGTCACTCCAAAAAAAAAACAGATCTTTAATATAGCTAAAATGAATTAAAATTGATGCCTCATGCCTAAAATAGAGTCATTTAATTTTAATTTTTTATCTATGTAATCATCGTAAGTTTTCCTTTTCGCTTTTCGCTTTTCGCTTTTGATTCATCATTTTGAGGCTTATTTTATTGAGACGATCCTAATTGATAATTGTACAAATTTTTTTGAATTTATTAATTTGTGCTTACCTGTTCTTAATTTACTAAAAAAATAAAAAGATTATGGGAGACTGTAGAAACATTATAAAGGACTTCATTGTTACACAATAATTAAATATAAAAAAAATATAGTTCCTTCTAAAACAAATCTGATTATATAATATTTTGAAGAAATAAGTCAAACAACATTTAGAGTATTTCAATCAGAATTTGTAAGAGCATAATCAAGCTCTTCAGGAGTAATTGGAACATCGTGACATATTTTGAGAGAACAAACTCATTAAGACACTTAAATGTCGAAAGAATTATTTATGATTGAGGGAATCAATATGAGTCAACCAATAGAGCATTTGAGAACTTTAACTTAAATTAATCAAAATGATAATATGGAAAACTATAAATAGACTTTCATTCCTCATATTAAAAAGGCCTAAAATGAAATAGAGTTAAAAAGCTAAAGAACTTCACAGCGCTATCCAATGATCAACACTAATGATCACTGTTAGCAATTATTGTTACCCAATGATCATCGCTCCACCATTGCCGTCAAACCATAATCATATGATTATCATTGCCCAAATGCTGTTTCTTAACCGTCACCATCATCATCATCATCATCGTCCTTTAATGCTTCACAACCGTTCTCTATTAATGGCATTAGTGGTCAAGTTAGTGCTCGAAGGTGCCCGTTATGATTGTAAAGGCATTTGTACAAGCACCCGTTATTGCCCAAAAAACTGATGCACATGTGGATGCCCAGTTTGACCCATCACGTTAGTTAGACTTCTTAGTCTCTACTCTCCCCTCTTCAAAGAAGAACAACAAAATAAATACTTAGCGATCTATTAAAAATAACTCTTATGTCATATAGCTCTTTTAACATCCATCATGAATTACATTCTATACATTATCTGCCTATTATATTATATAAACAACTTCACCAATGAGGAGGGAAGGGCATCATTTCTAATAAGTGATAAATACTGGTGAAATCATTTCAATTGTCTTAGATTTCATGAATTTTTTTTTATACTAAAAATTTTTAAGGGCCTCTTGCAATCCTCTTTTATCCTTTTATGAGCTAATTTTTCATTCCTTTCTAAAATATCAAATAATTTTATACCACGTGATAAACATCAATTGAAAGAGAAGGCACATGCCCCCATATTTATGTCTCTTAATATAAAGATAGAAAAGATAATTAAAGACTACTTTCCGATGTGTTGAATTATATACCTTCAAAGTTTTCACTTTTGGGATAAACTTTAATATCTTTGATATTTATTTGGCTGAAATTCATAGTTGATATCGACATTTCAATTGCATTGGTAATCATAGAGAACGTATCCTTAATACTTTTAATTAATTCGTTGAAACCAAACACAGCCTGAATGGATGCCATCATTTCTCTGGGCCTTGGCTATGGCTGTTTTGGCTTGAAGCAGAATTGCGTGATGGAAGCCACCAGGCCTGTTTAAAGGTTTTTGTTGCCCTGTTAAGGCCCATGACATAGCTTCAGTTTTCGATTTTCTGTATAGGGAGGTGGGGTGAGAAAAAAATAGGCAAGCACATATGACATGTCATTTGAGATTATTAGAACTACGTAGTAGTTTTGTTATCATGGTTTCTCCCTTTCATCGTAGGCAAGCTCATATGTTTTTGATACTGAGAAGCTTTAATTCCAAAATATGAGCTAATATGACCAATTATATATATAAGATGGTTTTTATTTTTCTTCACACGATATCGACAAAGATGACTTTACAATTTCCTCATAAACACACAGAAACAAACACAGACGGTCTTCTTCATCCGAGTAAACGGGTGAGAGAATTCTAATGGAGTTCATTAGCACTGAGTAAGCGAACTTAAGTGTTGGGGAGGTAAAAAACGCAACGAACACAAACAAGGAAGATTAAATATAATGGAAAGAAATAACATAAAAATTTAATGTGAAAAAACTCAAAATCAGGAAAAAATCATGGAGCCACACTGCACCAAAAAATCTACTATGAAAATTAGAAGAAATAGTATAGATCTCTCTCTCTCTCTCTCTCTCTCTCACACACACACACACACATTGTCTATCTACACCTTTGCACAATTCGCACACAAGAACAAATAAAAAGAAACTCAATTAACCACCAAAGGATGCATCCCTTAACGAAAAACGAGAAAGAAAACTATCAGCCCGTCTCGCAGTGCTCCGACATGAAGTTTGGAGCATCGCAGCGCTCAACTCTCTGATTCTAGTATATCTGACAGCACCGTAGCGCTCTGGGCAGCACCGCAAAGTCTGTCAATTTCCAAGAAAATTATATTGCGCAATAGCGCTCGGGTACACAGAACCACAGTGTTGTACGTTGCACCCGAACCCAAACAAGGGGTCGGCAAAACAACATGATTGATCGACACTATTAAATTCTGCACATAACTAACATGAAGTTCAAAATCTTTTGAAAAATTCTAGTCGTATTGATGCTTCACAATCATACATTTAATTTAAAATAGATTCGAAGTACTCGATGGGATATGTGATCTCTTATGAAGCTATACCACGTAATAGTAAAATCATAAGGTTTAGCTAAGACATGTCAAAATAGCTAATACCTACATGATGTAGCTATGTTGAAAAAGATACCACTGGTGCATGATGCATGTGGTAATTGCATGTAAACAAGAAAGATTGGTTGTTATCATTATAAATAATATGGGTTGGATCTTAAAAGGTTAATATCTTGTACATGAGGGTGGGCCAACGGGGTTTCCTGTAAAGATGATTTGTGGTGTTATCCCGGTTGTAGCATGCAAATGATGATCGATTACATCGATAGGTAGAGAGTGATGACTCTTTAAGATTATTAAAAGCCACCTGTAATAATAATAGTGATGATTAATGATATAAAGATTTAATGATAAGATTAATAAATGATGGATGAGAGGATGCAAAATACCACATTAAACCTGGATGTCTAGCCTTGCTAAGTTATACATTGATGCATACATACATTGATAGTATTGTTATAACATATGGCTTTGAGCTGTGTGCACTAATAATATGTGATGCATATATATTTATGGGTAGGATGGATAAGGCTAACAACTACTAATTGATAAGAAATGATAGAGGAGAAAGATAATAAATAATAGATAAGATTGACCGACTATTGTTGACTAGCAGTCGATAACAGTGATTGTAATTGATTGAATGACATTAAGAACATGAATGATAAGTTGTCAGACTGATATGACAATATTATGCTATTGATACAATATAATACCATGAATGATATGTAATTGGCTATAAATGACTATTTATCTAAAATGATATGATTGTTTTATATTAAGTATTGATTTCAGCTGTATATATTGATGTTTGTTGGACTTTTATGCTCATTATATAATTTTTATATATTTTCAGGTAAAGGTGAGAAATCTTGAGGATGTTCTGAGTTTGCTGACACCTAGTAGTCTTTCCTTTTTGTAGTCATGCATTCATTGTGACAAGCTAGTTCATTGTACATCATGAATAGTGTATATATGTTATTTTGGGTTTGTGTCAAATTATAAATATTGATGAATATAAATGTAAATTATGCTTTCTGCTATTTCTATGAATTTTGTAAGCTCTGGTTGAATGGTTAAATAATAAAAAAATAAATTTTTTTTTAATTTAAATTCTTGGGTATGACATGGTGGCTGGTGGTGGTGGTGGCGGTGGGCGGCAGTGATATACAGCGAGAAGTGGTAGTGGTGGTCGGTCGCAGCCGGTAGTAGCGGATGGTGGTTGGCAGCGGCTGGGGGGTGGTAGGCGGTGGCAAGCGGTGGCCTACGTCCAGCATGACGTTGGCGGGCGACGACAATTGTAATGAATTTTCGATGTATCTGAAACTCGACCAAATCAGAGGATCAAATACATCAAAAATGAACTAAATGGTGAATTACAAATACATCAAAATTTTATATTATATTTATTTTACTTTAAATTAAATATTAATATTTTCGAAGCCCCTAAAATTTAATTGTGACATACATAAATAGAAATATTTTCTATTTTTATTTTTTTCAAGAATCTCATATGCGTAATTCTCCGAAAATTGAAGGTTAGAGGGGATAAAGGAGATTGGGTAAGAGTCAAGAAATTGAGGGGAGACGATGGCAATCTCATCCCCAGTATACCCGTTCCCAAAGCCCGTCGTAGGCTTCCGAGCGAAACCTTACGCTCGTTTCAGGGCTTCTTCTACTTCTCCAACTCCTGATTTCTTCTCTTCTGAATGGTTTGTTCCATGCGATGGTTTTCCATGTTCAATCGTCTTTTAAGTTTTTGATAAATTCTTCCATTAATTCTCTTCGCCATCAGCTTTTCGGTATATTTGAAGAACATCTCTTTTACTTGATATGCATCTTCAACACAATAGCAGAATTCATATTTTTATATCACTGAAACTGTGAAACATATTCTGCGTTTCTATTTTTTGAGCCAAGATAACCTAATTACCTTTTCTTCAGCACAACCTTTGTTCAAGGTGTGATTTTGATGCCTATTTATTTTCTGGTAAGCGTCATCTGATGTGCAGGGGGTTTACACGAACGAAATTTATTTTGAAGGTTTGGAAATATTTTAACACCTTTTAATATTGGCAATATCGCTCACCTGCCTTGTTTTTACAGGCTTGAATCTCGCAAGAAAAGACCTTTTGGCCCTAAGCTGGATGTAATTCTCTGAAGAATAAGTTCCTACTTACATTGTTTATTCTGTTTAATGAAATTTTTAGTGAAGTGATTGATTTTGTTCATTATTTTCAGTTTAGCGCTGAAGAAGCAGTACAGTGTCAGCTCGATGCATTGAAATACAATGATCAACCTCGTCAAGACTACGGGATAGAAGTCATGTACAGGGTACTGTTTTCTACTGAAAGCTCGGCATAGTTCAGTCATCAAAATCTAACTAGTTTTTATCCTCAGTTTGCTGGATTTGATCCCTTTGAAAGATCAACCTATTTTGGGCCATTTTTTGATCTTGGGCAGGTTAGTAAGTATCTCATTGTTTGGTTGAAAAGAACCTCGATATACAATGAGGCTGTTTCGCTACAAGCATGATTAGTATATCTTTACTTAAGCTAGATTTAGTAAATCTTGACAGATTAAAACCCGAAAGTGATTTGACACGACAATTGTTAAATCTTATTAAATCATGGGAAATTGTTTCTTATTTCATTTTGGATTTAAGATTTATGAGAGAGAGAAAACTTTAAATTTGTGAAGTTTTTATGAATGGTGGTACTCAGCAAATCCTGAATTTAATTAATAACAGGGTTGACATGAGATTTATCAAAATAGTAGACTTTGATTCGATACACCATTTTCTTGCAGTTTGAGCGATTCAGAAGATTATTTCACCATTCAACTTACCGAGTTCTTCTTTGCCACAAGGAACACAAGATTCTGAGCAGTTTGTGGGTGAAAGAGGTATTGCAATGAACCGTAGTTAATTTATGCCTGCTCAATATGTTTTTATAGTGTAATGTGATTCACTTGTTTACTAGTCCATCTTATTGCTTGCCTACAGTCTTTCAACTATGCATAACTGAAGTTTTCTTTTGCTGATGATCATGTTATAGGATCAGTTTAAACAGAGAGTTTTGGTGCAAGGCTGGCGGCCCGAGGAAGAAGAAACCTTCCAGTTTACAATGATTCAGGTTTGCCTTTCTATCCATTGCAATTTACCTCCAAGCCAAATTGAACGAACTAAAAGGCTACTTATTAACAGAGGATTGGTGGATGTTGGGATGGTTACTGGCTAACTGAGAGCCTACTTCATGATAGGGATGTGTTTCTTGGTGGTGTTGCTTATTGATGCTCTATTTACCATGAGGACAATTCACTCATTTAGATAAAATGATGTTAGATTCTGCGAAGGTCCATAGTTGTTTATATTGCTTTGTGTATAGTCTCATATTTGTAAATAGTGTTCAGGCCTGTGAAAATATTTTCAATAGGCTTAAAAATGTCATTTTGTTCATTTAAAAATGTATGTTCAATGAATACTATTGTTCCCTTTAAATATATGTTCAAGGGAAATATCCCCTTGCAGGGATCATATGTCAATGCTTTATGTAGTAAAATCAGAACTATAGTTTTGGTATGTGATATTTTTGTTTGTGCTTCTAATGGTTGTGTTTGAAATTATATAAATATGCTTATGCTATTATTTATTTATATAAGTGCTCATGTATAAAGCTATTTCTACACGCTTATGCTTCGTTTGGGATGGTTGTCTTACTACTTTCTAAAGCAGCTTTTTAGTTAAAAAATTTCTTAAATCAGAAATTTTTTATTAGAAAACAGTGTTAAAAAGAACTAAAAAACAGTTTCAAATGAAGCCTTAGGCTCTAAATAGGGGTTCTTTGTAATGAATTTTCATTATTAATGAAGTGTTTATCTCAGCACTCAAAATTCTTATTGGTGCTCTTTATCCATAAGTGGCTTTCTATCCCCTCCTACTTTCTCTCTCTAATTATAATTGAGAAGTTTAAGGAGCAAGAAGGCAAAACAATTCAATGGAGATAAGATTATGGAGTTTAAGGAAAAAATATTACGTATATGTAGAATGAAATGATTATATGAGAAAGATCCTATGGAAGCCTATATACGTATATGTAATTATGATAATTGAATATTTTCGTTTATAAGCAGTTATTCACCGTAGATTGACTAATGTTTTCTTGACACTTCTTCAAATATTGTTAAATTATACACTAATATAACAAAATAAAGACAACAGGTTATCTTTCATTCATAAGCAAATGTATTTTTTTATAATTATTAGTTTTTTTTTTAAAGATAGATAAATAATCCTATTTTAATTTAAGAAAATAATAATAACCGCGATAAATTTTAAAGAAATTACTTAGACAAATCCCCTTCAAGTTAAGTACTATGGGACGCCGCGAAGTTGATAAGGTCCTTCAAATTGTGAAAGGAAGAGCCCCCATCTTCCATAGCCTTCGTAGCCATAACCCCAAACTCCCGCACCCTCTTCCTCCTCTCCTCCGCTTCCTTCCCCCGTCCCATCAACTTCCTCACCGCCTCCTCGACTTCCTCCCTCCTTACCACTCTCAGCCCTTTCTCTGCCGCCGCCATCACCACCTTCGTCGGCGGCAACTTCACCGCCACCGCCACACCCACTTTGAGCACATCCACCACCAACCTCTCGTTCAGAAACTGATCCCCAAACCTCGGCCAAGTCACCATCGGCACCCCTGCGGCTATCGCCTCCAGCGTCGAGTTCCACCCACAGTGCGTCATGAATCCCCCCACCGCCTCGTGTGATAAAATCACCGATTGCGGCGCCCACCCTCTGATCACGAGCCCAGTCAATCTCGTCCTCTCCTCGAACTCCGACATCCACTTGTCGGTTTCGGTGTCTCCGGCGGCGGCGGAGTCGGCCTCCTTCACTACCCAGATGAAGGGTATTTTGGATGCTTCGAGAGCGTAACCGATCTCGATGATTTGAGGGAAGGGGTTGCGGGATAAGCTTCCGAAGCTGACGAGAATGACGGAGTTGCTGGTTTTTCCGTTCAGCCACTGGAGGAGAACCCCGCCGTCGATGGAAGAGGGTTTTCCTCTGCTTGCCCTGTCCTCTATGTGCTTGTTGTACAGAGATAGCGGCCCAATTGTCCAAACCTAATTAATTAATTAATTAATTAATTACCTAGCTAAGATATAATTAATCTTTTGTTTACACAAGCATCAAACTAAAATTATGTACATATCCAACAGTTTAATCATTTTAGTTAAAATACCATAATATAGCAAATAATATTTATATTTTGAATCTAAAAAATTTAGTAGTAGTATTTACATGAATCCCCAAAAAAAATTATGTGGAATTAAAAAAAACAACAACAAAACCTTTTTCCCAAGAGCCTTCTTCCTGTAGCTGTCTATGTACCAGGGCTCCAGCTCATCAAACGTATTGATGACAATCCCATCCGCCGCCTCCTCGCCGGCGTAAAGCATTTGCCTAATATTATAACCGTCCGGCGACTCCACCCATCTCCTCACTTGCGCCTTCATCACCTCTATCTTCTCCGGCATCTCCGGCAACTCGAAAACCTGAAAATCATCCTCAATCTCATCCAACATCTTTCTCCTCCTCAGCACAGTAGAGCAATAGATATAAAAGCAAGATGGCCCGTGAAAGACCAATCGAGGAATCCCGAATTTCCTCGCCACCTCCACCGTCCAATAATGCAAGTTATCAGCGATGATGCAATCGGGCTTCGGCGTCGAGCTTTGCTGGAGATAACTCTCGAGCTGAGGACAGAGTAATGGCAAGGCTTCGACGAATGGTTTAAGGAGATGCTCCGATGTGATGAGATCGAAATTTTCGCAGTCGTCGGGGATGCCAGCTTCGGCGGAGGGGAAACGGAGTTCGATGAAGCTGATCGGGAGAGAGGAGTTGTGGATTATGTCTATGATGGGGCGGATGCGGGCGGCGTTGACCGGGGTGGTGATGAAGCTGATGGTGGCACCTTCATCGGCGAGGAGACGAGCCATGTCGACGGCGGGGATCATGTGGCCTTGAGCCATTAGAGGGACGATGACGAAGTGGGGCCTGGGATTTGCATTGAAGCTATCTTTCATGGCAGCTGAAGAAGCTCGAGTAGATGTTCGTGGAGAAGGCTTAATGTTGTATTGGTAGCCAATTATGGGTGGCTTATATAGATCGCTGTGGCTAACCTTCGTGGTTGCTGCCTTATTCCTGTTGTCTCAAATTAAGGAGGAGTATTCTAGTAGTATTGAGGGTACCGACTGTGGCTCGAATACCGATCGGTACCGAGCTCGGTACCTGATGTGGCGCATTTTCATTGGAGTCCGCATGACATCGACCCTTATTTATAAATAGAGGGTTATTGTGCATTTTTTGGCCAAATTTCTATCATTGGGATTTTCCTGGAATTCTCTTTCTAAAATCTTTCTACTTCTGATTTGGTGAACCACTCCTCTCTTTGAGGGGTTGATCAAGTATGTTAAATTCTCTATCAATCAACAACACATGAATAGGGATCTCATCAGAAGAACTCATATAATGTGCTCGGCTTCAATAAATGTATTACTTTATTATTTCTTTATATAGTTATGTGTCGCTATTATTTTGATCTTTATCAATAAATAAGTGCTCATAAGTTGTAAGTACACATGAGCAATCAAGCATAAGAAATTTCATCATATACTATCACATTTTTAGAGGTCTGGACTAGTTGATTGATTTCACTAGTTTCGTTCATCGGTTACAAATGATGATCTTTGTTATAATTGAAAAATATTGATAAAATATAATATATATAAGTTGTACATAACAATTCCATGATAGAAGTGGGAAGAGCCCAGTGGCATAACAATTCTCTTTAAAAGATTATTTGATGTATATTTGGTCTTATTTTTTTAGGAGGGAAGAATTGAGACCAAGAAAACAACATGAATCCCAGTACTGACTTAAGGAGTTGGAGTTGGTGTCGTTGGGTTGCATCAATCGCATAAGTGATGATATATATTGACATTGTTAACAATGATAGGTAATGAAGTCAATGAGTGTTGGTGTAACTGGGCGATAATGGTTAAAGGACCTTAGTCGGCTGAAGGTAATCAGAGAATTGTAGTTGGACGATTGAGGTAAGAGGACCTTAGCTGGGGATGGGGGTTGAAGAATCGTAATTGAGCAATAACGGTCAAAGGACCATAGTCGAACGGCTGAGGCCGGAAGATTATAATCAGGTAATAGGGCCAGAAGACTATAATTGGGCAAAGATAATTTAAGGACTATACTCAGGCGATAGTGGTTGATAGATCTTAACCAAATGATTGTGGTTCGATGATCACATTAAATCAACAATGGTTAGAGGACCATAATCATGCAATGAATGTCGAAACATCATAATTGGGTGATGGTAGCTAGAGGATCATATCTGGGCGATGATGTTCAAAGGATCGTAGTTGAGTGGAGTGGTTAGAGGACTGCCATCAAGCGATGAGAGTTGGAGGATCATATTCGGGCAATAGTGGTCAAAGAATTGTAGTTGGACGATAGGGTCAAAGGAACATAGTCAGACAACAGGGATAGAGGACTATAGTTGGGTGATAGTGATCCAATGATGATGATTGGGTGGTGGACCGATGGTGGGGCCGGACTGTGTGTCTCAATGATGACGATCGGTTGGTTGTTTGACTGTGGTGATTGAGTGATGTTTTGAGGTAGGTAGTAGGGTGATGGTCGAACAAAGGTAGTTGGAATGTGGTTTGACAACAGCAGTTATGTGGTGATCCGATGAAAGTTGGATAGTGGTATGATGGTGGTGCTCTAGTGGAGCTGTGGGATTTTTAGAGCCTATGAACTCTTTTGTTAATACAAAGTCCAAGCTCCAGGTCCCCCTTCAAATAGGGAATGAGGATATATTTATATTTTTTTTAAAGTGGCATGTCTCACAAGTATAGCCAAAATATGAATAGCTAGTATTGATTTCATAAATTATAGAGTATTCATGTAGCATTTAATGTCATAATGAGGTCAGGATTAAGTGATGTTGGGTTCGTGGGGTTCATTTTATCAAGACTCTTGATTCAACTATAAGCATGGGAGATTTGAATGTCGTTTCATTCTCCAATTAGTACGTTGAAGTTTCCTATTGCGCTTTCTAATGTTTGATTTAGGCTCGTTTGGACTTGAATTCAACCACTTTTGGTGTTGTTGTGGTTCTCTTGTTAAGATGTTTAGTTTTACCTATATGTTTACTAAAATTCAAGTTTAGATGGACTTGAATTTAATTCTAGAATATTTTAATTTAAATATGCATAGAGATTTGTGTCAATCAAGCCGATTTTTGATGATATATTAATTATTATTATTTTTTTATATTTTGATATGAAATAAAATAGTTTTTGCGTATAATAAAAAAATAATGTTATTATTTTTAGTTGAATATTAAATAAGTAATGGTGATTCCCGCAATGATGACGACCGTGGTAGTTATAACAACCACTTTGAATAGTTATTTTATTAATTATCAAAACACCTAAAAATTATTTTAAGTATTTTAAAAAATAAATATATTTATTTTTTTAAACAAATAAATATAAGTAAACTAATTAAAAAAACCTACTTAACAGATATCTTTTTTTTTAAACAAAAATAAAAAAAAAGTGATTCCAAGCCGGTCTTCTGCTGTTTTTTCAAGTACTAGTTTTTCCTTAAACCCTTCAGGATTGGAAACTCATATTTAATATTTTGCCTTTCATTTTTTTTCAATATCTAGTTTTTTAATTAATGTATTTATTTTTAGATTGGTCAAACATAGCTGTTATTATGAAAAGAAATAAATAATTTTCTTATGTGATGATCACTATTACAAACTGAACTCATTGACTTTTTAAAGCTATTTTAAGGCTCCTTTAAAGTATATTTTAAATCCAAATCCCATCTTGAGTGTTTAATTTAAAGGAAAGATTTTAATATAAGCCCCATCTTGTGGAGGCCAAATTTTGTGATTATTGTGCCGCTGAAAAAAATTAAAAATTAATAAGGGACGTACCGTTTAGAAATTAATTTAGAAAATAAGCGGATACGATGAGGGCCAACTTGTTTCAATTTGGAGGTTCTTTATGATAAAATTTGAGCGATCACAAATTATGTCACTAAATATTAATTGATATGACTAACTAAATATTAGTTATAGAGAGTTAAGAGTACAAGAATATTTGAATTATGCCTATGGTGTTAGGAGAAATGATCTTATTCCAATTTCATAGCCGACGACCTTAGAAGATCTTAAACTTAAGTTTCGTTTGAGATAATTTTCTTAGTGCTTTCTAAAACAAACTACTTAGTATAAAACTAAAAAAATTTTGTCCTAAAAAATTTCTTTAGAAAGCATCAGGAAA
This sequence comes from Dendrobium chrysotoxum, assembly GCA_019925795.1. NCBI lineage: Eukaryota > Viridiplantae > Streptophyta > Magnoliopsida > Asparagales > Orchidaceae > Dendrobium > Dendrobium chrysotoxum. Next base: position 1,066,609 of record CM034315.1, read on the forward strand.
GCTATCATAAACGAAATCTTAGATTGAAATGATTGTTACACTATGATAACTCAATTTATATCTATAATATATTACCAATACTAAAATTTGGAATGTAGTATTATAAGAGGCTAGGAAGCACAATTTGATTGTATATATGAGAAAGTTGTAAGAGTACAAGTAGGACATTATAAGGTTAATGCCGGATCTCAAAGGCTAGCAGCAACGGTGGTTGGCAGCAGTGAGAGTCGCAATGGTTGTAGAGAACACTTCATATAAATTGTGTATTTAGAATTTGCTTAAATCGAGTGAATTCAAAAAAGAAATATAGGGTATTTCAAATATAATAACACTTTATACTGCATCTTCTTTCTTCAAATTAAATATGATGGTGCCTTTAAAAAAAAAATTATAATATTTTACACTGTATTTGCTTTCTTTTAACCAAATACTTGAAATTATGTATGCATTATACTATGATACTTGAAATCCCTAAGTTCATTTGAAAAAATAGATAAACGAGAGGTTCATCTATAATTGAGAAATTATTTAAATATGGTTTTATCTTAGAGTTAGATAGTTTATTATATTAGCATTTTTATGAGGTCCAACATACATAGAGATAGGGGAGGAATTGTGAGACGCCATAATTTTTATGTGAAATATTCATGAAAAGGGAAAAATCACAGGGTCTAGTCTAGTTAAAATTATTTTACTATTATTTGTCATCAGTACAAATGATGTATTTCATATGATTGACGATGATGTTGATACAAACTATATAAAATGAATTATGAGATGGAAGTTGGATGAGTTTTGTGCCAGGAAGTTGTATTCAAAAGTTGTTTGCTTTTTGTTTGATGGTTTTCCTTTAACGTGGTGTGATCAACGATAAAGAAATCCAACATAAATCTTATGATGAGGTCGAGAGTCATGGTTGGCATATAGGACATGCATCGACTTTAAAGGAAATGGCGTGTATTGATGTTATTTGACAATAATATGTGACAAAGAATATGAGCGTTGTTGTTGAAAGACAACATTAGTTAGAGGACCATAGGTCGGAGGTCCATTGTAAAGTGATGGTGGTTATAGGGCTATAGTTTGATGAAGATGGTGGGAGGACCATAATCATGTGAAGGAGGTTGGAGAAATATAGTCAAGCGACAATGATTGAAATAATCATAGCAGATGATGGAGGTTGAAGAATTATATTCGTGCGATGGTTGTAGATGTACTATAGTAGTTAATGATGGTTGTGGAGCCATGTATTTGTGATAGGGGTTGGAGGGTCATAGTTGGGTGACGTTGACCTGAGATTCATAGTCATGTGATAATAGTCAAACGACCATAATTAGACAACATTAATCTGAGGATAGACGTAAAATGGTAGAGGCTGAAGTTGTGGTTGAAAGAGCATGACAATGATAATCAAAGGACTATAAACGGCCAATGACTCGGGGCACCTTGGAAAAGCCTTTATAAATAAACAGGTTAGTTGGAAGTTTTGACTATTAATAAAGAAGTGTTGAATTGGAGTGTAATAAATATATATATGTGATACGTCATCGGAAAATTATCTTGATCGGGCACGAATCTCGAGGAAAAACTCAAGTTGGAAACTTCAAAAATTAATTCGGAGACCATTTAAACTCCGATTTCAGCAAGCTTATAGTCGAACTGAGCGTCTCGGAAATACGAATCCAACAACACCAAATTCGACTCAATCCGAGCTCAAACGAGTCCAAATCAAGTACCCGAAGCGCTGTTGGAAGCATCAAACAGTTATTTGAGTTACCAAACGGTCTCCGATTTTGACGAGCTTATAGTCGAATCGAGCGGCTCGACGAGACGAATCCAACGAGCCCAAGATCGTAGAATTCTAATACCATTAAGACCTTCAAATGCTCAATAAACAGTTCATGATCAAGGGATTCAATATCGGCCGTTCATCCGGATCACTCCTTATTTGCCCATGATCCTTCATCTATTTACGGGCTATGCCACTCCAGAAAAACTATAAATAGCCCCTCATTTCTCTTAAGAGGGGACCCAAGCCATGAAGAAAAGAAGGAGAAGAAGAAGAAGAAAAGTGTAGGAGGGAACAGCTCCTCCTCGACCACCGCCAGAACTTCGCCGGAATTCCGCCGGATCACCACCGGAGCACCACCAGGCATCCAAGGGACGCCGGAGCTCTGCCCGACGCCGGAGCAACATCGGAATTCTGCCCGACGCCAGAATTCTACCCGACGCCCGAGTGACGCCGGACTTCTTTCCAAGTGACGCCGGAATTCTGCTCGACACCCGAGTGACGTCGGAATTCCGCTTGGCCTTGTAACTAATGCTCATTGTAATCTGATCGTCCTGAATTTAAAGGACGAATCAGCCTCGTGTATTTCAAACAACACTAGTGGAACTCTTTCAACTGGGCGTGGCCCCGTGGTTTTTTCCCTTTCCAGGGTTTTCCACGTACAAATACTGGTGTTATTTCATTCTTCTGTTTGTGTGCTGGATATACGTACAACGCTGAGACGGAAATTTAAACTCTATCGCCGCGTATATTTGAGCCCGCAACAGTTTGGCGCCGTCTGTGGGAAACAAATCCCACTATCCTAAGCACCACTTTGAAGGCCAACAGGCGTAGCAATCGCATCTTGGGAGCCTCCCGCTCCAATTCACATCAATCTCGGGATCAGTCTATGAATCATAGACCCCAAGTATCCGCCTCCTTTCATGCTGGGGGGCAAGATGCTATGGGAGAAGGAATTTCAGGACCGTCCATTGAAGACCGCATCAGGAAGATGGAGGAGTCTCAGAATGAGATCCTACAACTCCTGCGAGAGACTCGACAACCGGCACTAGCACCACAGGAACTAGCACCACAGGAGGAGGTTCTTCTCCCTCGAGATCCACCACGTGTTGAAGCTGTTCAAATCGAACATCTTCAAGCTGAGATTCCTCTTCCTCCACCCAGGAGGCGTTCGCAGTCACATCAAGATAACGAACTGGCTGATACAGCAAGTTCTACCCATCCTCCGCACACAGGTCGACAACCTCGTATTCCTTTGGACCTCCCCGAAGAGTTAGCCCAACATCACATTGCTGAGCTCCCTCGCAATACCCTACACCACGAACTGCGACGATTGGTTCGAGAGGAGTTCCCTACAGGAGGCGTAAGGCAACCTCTTCATCAGTGGGACTTCCAGGAGTCGTCACCCCTGACGGAAGCCATTCTTCAACACCCTATTCCGGCTGGCTTTAAGCTACCGAGCATCGAATCCTATGACGGGACATCCGACCCATATGAGCATATCGATCATTATCGAACAATTATGCATATACAGCGAGCTCCGGATGCACTCCTATGTCAGGTTTTTCCTGCTACACTCAAAGGACAGGCTCGAACATGGTTCTATTCACTTCCAACCGGAACAATCCCCACATTCGTCAAATTGGCCAAAGTATTTGTCGAACAATTCATAGCCAACCGAAGAATTACTAAGGATTCTTCTCATCTCTCTGGGATCCGTCAGAACGAGGGAGAAACATTAAAAGAATATTTTCAACGGTTTTCCACCGAGGCTCGACAGATTCCGGGAGTGGACCCAGAACTGCTCCGAGGGGTCTTCCTTGGAGGCCTTCGTCCTGGTCCTTTCTATTCGGCACTCATGCGAGATACGGTTCATTCATACGCCGACCTGATTCGTCGTGTGGAGGCACAAATCTCCGCAGATGAAGCCATAAATGCTCACAGAAAGCAGTTTGAGCAGACAAATGGGAAGCGCAAAGGTGCTCCTGGGATGGATAATTCTTCCTTACAATGGAAAAAGCAAGGGAATAGCAATCTACCTCCTAGGCCCCCATTACCACAACGAGAACCTCGGCAGGAGAAAGAGTACACTCCGCTCAACACATCTCGAGCAAATGTGTTAATGGCGATTCAAGATCAGGACAAAGTGAAATGGCCGCATCCTTCGAAGCCAAATACAGGAAATCAAGATCAGTACTGTCACTTTCATCGTAGTCGTGGCCACTCTACTGAAGCGTGTTGGCAACTTAAGGATGAGATTGAAAGACTTATCCGCCAGGGCTATCTTCGACAGTTTATTGGGAACCCACCTACCCGAGAAGAAGCTCGCCCCACTGGGGGGCAAAATCAACAACAACAAAGACAACCATTGAATAATATTCAAATGGTTGGTGAGATTGAGTAATGCTGCAACTTGAACCTTTGTGTTAGTAATACTACTTGTCATGTGTCACCATGTATCTCTTCTATGATCAGTAGGATGTCACTCTAATGTCCTTAGTATTTCTACCAAGTCAAATGATGTGATTGTCCCTATATGTATCTCTTCTGTTGTACAAGGAAATTATTGTCTTACAGTAATATAATGTGTTGTTCGTCCAGTTTTGATATTGTCTCTTTCTTTAAAAAGAATACAAATGACAGTGAAAAACTACCTACAAATATAGTCTCTTTATCCTTGATTCGAGAAATATGCAGTCTTTATTACTTCTCAATCACTGGAAGATCGATCCCAGGGGGATTCGATCCGGCCTCTTCCATACAGGTTAACGTCGTCGAGCAAAGGCTCCGACATACAACCTCGGACAGGTCTCACATCCTTGGTGGATTCTCCCGACCTCTTCCATACAGGTTAACATCGTTGAGCAAAGGCTCCGACATACAACCTCGGATAGGTCTCACATCCTTGGTGGATTCTCTCGACCTCTTCCATACAGGTTAACGTCGTCGAGCAAAGGCTCCGACATACAACCTCGGATAGGTCTCACATCCTTGGTGGATTCTCCCGACCTCTTCCATACAGGTTAACGTCGTCGAGCAAAGGCTCCGACATACAACCTCGGATAGGTCTCACATCCTTGGTGGATTCTCTCTACCTTTTTCATACATGTTAACGTCATCAAGCAAGGGCTTTGACCTACAGTCTCAAATATGTCAAACATCCTAAAAGGATGTCTCTCACATTCGTTCAGACTAATAATACATCAAAAGCACAAAGCATGTCTTACAGATGCAATAACAATTCAGGTCCCTCTAGGGGACAAATCCTCATTTCATATACAATATCATTGGAGTTACATAAATCCAGATTCAGGTGTACATTTATTCTCACTAGAAGTTGAAATTGAAAAGTACATTGGCGTCATCCGTACAAACTAGTATCATCAAGCAATAAGCAACTTTAACACAGTCAAATATCCTTGGTGGATTTAAGTGACTTCTCCCTTACTGCACGCAAGCATCTCCTACAACTGCTCCTTCAAAGAAAGGACATAACTGGATCATCATCGGATCTCCACTCGGTGTTAATGTATTGCCAAAATGTTGGCATATCACCCTCCTTCGGCCCCTTGATCCAGTAATATCTGATGTTGGCACACTTCAATATGGATGAATATTGCCTTAACACAATATCACTGGACACCCGCCATTATCAACCCTTCGTCGGATATCTGCCGGCGGTCCTTTACTTCATATCAGCCATCATCGGCTTCTCGTTCAACTGCTGATAGCAGCAACGTTGAACTCTCTCCTTCTGCTCCCAACTTGGTCGTTGACTGCCAACGGACTTCCACCCGATCGTCCATCATCAACAAACTAACATCGAAATTCTATTCAATGCTGAGCTTCCTCCCGTTGGAGGACTTCTACACGTCGTCAGACCCTCGTCGGACTTCAACTCGACGCTAAAATGCTACCCAACGTCGGACTTCTGCCAGTCGTCAGACCCCCGTCGGATATCTACCTGACGCTGTACTTTTACGTGACATCGGACTTTTGCCTGTCGTCAGATGTTTGTCGGGCTTCTACCCAACACCAAATTTCTACCCGTCGTGGGACTTCTTCTGGCCGACAGATTTTCGTCGGAGTTCTACCCGACGCTGTACTTCTTCCCGCCGCCGAACTTCCACCCGGCCGCTGATCGCCGCCGGACTTCATCCCGACCTTCGTCGGACCACCGCCCGATCGCGGACCGCCATCGAACTTCAGCCCGACCTTCGTCGGACCACCACCCGGCCTCTGACCGCCGTCAGACTCCCTCCGACTAACATCTCACCTCCACATGATCTCTTAAAGGAGAGAAAACTCTAACTTCTGCGCAAAGGGAGGGGCGCCGAGTCAAGTAGGGAAAGTCACCTACTCAAAAACAGCGGAAGGCCTCAAAATGCCAGAAACTAGAGGAGAGAAGAGAGAAATTTCTATCTCCTGTACAAGAGGAGGGGCGTTGTCTCAAGTAGGGAAAATCACCTACTGAATAACAACGGAATGCCTCAACTGTCAGAAAGCCAGAATGAGAGAAAAAAGAGAGAAAGCCGCTAACTTCTGCGCAAAAGGAGGGGCGCCGAATCAAGTAGGGAAAGTCACCTACTTAGAAACGGCGGAAAGCCTCAGAATGCCAAAAGCTAGAAGGCCAGGAGAGGAGGAAGAGAGGAGCATTTTGACCCCTACCCCAGGGGGTCTATTTATAGGATGAAAAGAGAGGGAGTTATTGAAGAAAAAGGGGGGAAAAATTTAAAAATTGGAGGGAGAAGGCTTCTAGAAGAAATTCCGAATTTTTCTGAATTTTTCAGAATTTTTTCGAAATTTTTTGGAATTTTTTGGGATTTTTGGGAATTTTTTAAACCCATGTGGGGCCCACAATTTAAAAAAAAAAAAAAATTTAAATATAACCGCGCCCCGCGCGGTTATAACCGCGCGGTTCCGCGCGGTTCAGCGGGCAGACGCGCCCGCTGGCGCGGGCGCCGCCGCCGGCGGCGGCCGGCCGGTTCGGCCGCCTACGCGTTCCTGGGCTCCAATTTCGGGCCCGGACGGTCCAAATTCGACGTTTTTGGGGTCCCCGGACACGTTTTTCGACGTTCCGGACTCAATTTTGACACTTTCGGAGCTCAACGGGGCCTCTATGATCAAGTTCGAGCAAACATTTAATTTTTGGAACGCAAATTTTTGCGATTTTGCCAAAGTGAAAAGCCGACACATATATTTTTGGACTCCTGGAGCTTTGACGTCCAAAAATAGGGGGGCAACTGATACGTCATCGGAAAATTATCTTGATCGGGCACGAATCTCAAGGAAAAACTCAAGTTGGAAACTTCAAAAATTAATTCGGAGACCATTTAAACTTCGATTTCAGCAAGCTTATAGTCGAACTGAGCGTCTCGGAAATACGAATCCAACAACACCAAATTCGACTCAATCCGAGCTCAAACGAGTCCAAATCAAGTACCCGAAGCGCTGTTGGAAGCATCAAACAGTTATTTGAGTTACCAAACGGTCTCCGATTTTGACGAGCTTATAGTCGAATCGAGCGGCTCGACGAGACGAATCCAACGAGCCCAAGATCGTAGAATTCTGATACCATTAAGACCTTCAAATGCTCAATAAACAGTTCATGATCAAGGGATTCAATATCGGCCGTTCATCCGGATCACTCCTTATTTGCCCATGATCCTTCATCTATTTACGGGCTATGCCACTCCAGAAAAACTATAAAAGCCCCTCATTTCTCTTAAGAGGGGACCCAAGCCAAGAAGAAAAGAAGGAGAAGAAGAAGAAGAAAAGTGTAGGAGGGAACAGCTCCTCCTCGACCACCGCCAGAACTTCGCCGGAATTCCGCCGGATCACCACCGGAGCACCACCAGGCGTCCAAGGGACGCCGGAGCTCTGCCCGACGCCAGAGCAACATCGGAATTCTGCCCGACGCCAGAATTCTACCCGACGCCCGAGTGACGCTGGACTTCTTTCCAAGTGACGCCGGAATTCTGCTCGACACCCGAGTGACGTCGGAATTCCGCTTGGCCTTGTAACTAATGCTCATTGTAATCTGATCGTCCTGAATTTAAAGGACGAATCAGCCTCGTGTATTTCAAACAACACTAGTGGAACTCTTTCAACTGGGCGTGGCCCCGTGGTTTTTTCCCTTTCCAGGGTTTTTCACGTACAAATACTGGTGTTATTTCATTCTTCTGTTTGTGTGCTGGATATACGTACAACGCTGAGACGGAAATTTAAACTCTATCGCCGCGTATATTTGAGCCCGCAACAATATGTATGATGTGTTTGAGTTTGTTTGGCCTAAATGTCAATAGAAAAAAAAAAAAAACAGAAAAATTAAGTAAAGCTGGCTGTTAGTTTCCCACCGACACAAAGGTAGATCCCATCCATTTTCTTGCAACACTTTCTTTTCTATCAGCTACCGTTGAATAACATCTGTAAGCAACTAACCCAAAAAACGTGTAAATTAACACGTGTCATTACTAAATTCAAATAACAGATAAAATTCCAATCAATCTTGTAGCGGATTGTATATTTAACATAATGCTGGTACACTCTCTAGATCCTTTGAGTGCTTGTCACGTCGCTGGTCAGACATCCAACATATTTATTATTAAAAAAATAGTTTTAAAAAAATTAAATATAATATAATAATTAAGTAAAATAATATTAAAATCATATCTAATAATATTATTATTTTTAAATTAAATAAAAACTAAAAAGATTTTTATTTATCTAATCAATAAAGACATATTTCAATTATTTTCTTACGCAAGTTAAATTTTGTTAATATTAAAAAATTTGCAATTCTTTTATTCTAATTTAATTTTGTTTTCTTATTCATATAAATATCATACAGTTATATAGTGCTTTAGACTTTAGTATTAAATATTGTGATATATATATTAATATATATATAGCCTCTTCCCGCCACGATTATTTTCACCCAATTGACGTATGTACCCTCGTATTCTTCCGATTATATGGATCGTTGAGCCTATTTTAGTAATCTCATATTGCTCTGCACCAAATCGGACCGCTATCGGCACCGCTTGATTAATCAAACGGACGGTGATGCCGCCTACATAGTTCTTCCTTTTCTCCTATGCTCGAAGCCCGTTTAAATGGGGCTTCGGACGGTGTCTAGCACTGGAGGTTTCCGGTGGTAAACAAAATCATTTCTTTTTTGCTTTTCTCCTCATCCCTCGCCGCCCGCGAGCTGTGTCGGCCGAGCGAGGGTGATGATTTGAACGATTTGGAGCTTTGTTTTTTTTTTTTTTGGCGGTGATCCCTTGTTCTTTACCTTGCTTAGTCTGATCTTATTCAAGTCGACCCACACTAGGGCATTTTCAACAAGAAATATTTTGTTTTTGAGCCGCATTCCGGCCTAATTTAGCAGATCGAAGCGGGGTTCTGAAATTTCAGGTATTTTGAATCCAGTATCAAATACTTCTATCTTGCAGTTCTGTTTTTCTCCTTTTTTGTGATTCTCAAAAGGTGGTGGTAATTTCTTCGTCCATGAATGATGTGGGGAGATAATCATTGGATCGTTAGAAGAAGGGGATGCTTGAAGGAATTCCAAGAAGAAGAGAAACAAATCAAGCTCAAAGGCTTAAAATCATATAATATTCATCATTGATCCCTCCTTCCTTACTATATCTTGTACATATAGACATAATAGAAGACTCCATACACCTAAGCTAACAAAGGATAAACTATTCCCAAGAATTTATTTAGCTAATGATGTTCCACATCAATGGAGCTTCATGTAACCTTCGTTGCAGCTTTGTTTGAGTGAGTGCATTTGGCCAATTTGAGAAAAAGTACAAAATTTGCAGGCTTGGTAGAGTGCTAAACCATGGCGGTAATCAAAGTTGAAGCGGCAAAACAATACTATGCGACCAGTAGTCTTGTTGTGGGTTATTCTCTGTGTTCAAGCTTGCTCGCCGTCATCAACAAATTTGCCATTACCAAGTTTGATTATCCTGGCCTCTTGACCGCATTACAATACCTTACTTCTGCTGCTGGTGTCTGGATTATTGGAAAACTGGGATTTCTCTACCATGATCCTTTTAACTTAGAAACCGCTAAAAAGTTCTTACCTGCTGCCATTGTCTTCTATCTTGCTATTTTCACAAACACCAATCTTCTTCGGCATGCTAATGTGGACACTTTTATAGTTTTTAGATCTTTGACACCACTATTGGTGGCTATTGCTGACACTGCTTTCAGAAACCAGCCATGCCCTTCCAAACTCACATTTTTATCTTTGGTGATTATACTGGGTGGTGCTGTTGGGTATGTGATGACTGATTCAGCTTTCACCCTCACTGCTTATTCATGGGCTTTAGTTTACTTAATCACAATCACATCTGAGATGGTTTACATAAAGCATATGGTCACAAACCTAGGCCTGAGCACATGGGGCTTTGTTTTTTACAATAATCTATTATCCTTGATGATGGCACCTTTATTCTGGTTGATGACTGGAGAATATGCTGATGTGTTTACTGCTGTTGGATCGAAGGAGGGCTATTGGTTTGATTTTGGTGCTTTTCTTGCAGTCAGTTTGTCCTGTGTGTTTGGATTTCTTATCAGCTTCTTTGGTTTTGCGGCGAGGAAAGCTATATCTGCTACAGCTTTTACAGTTACAGGTGTTGTCAATAAGTTTCTTACAGTTGCAATCAACGTCTTCATATGGGATAAACATGCGACTCCATTTGGTTTAGCTTGCCTACTTTTCACTCTTGTAGGAGGGGTTCTTTATCAGCAGTCAGTTACTAGTAAGATGGTTTCTTCAGCACACAGTGACTCTGCTTCTGCCAAACTAGTAAATTTTGTGTCTGGAAACAGTGATTCTGATGATGATAATCAAAATTTGGGCATCTCCCATAAGGATTCTGTAGTATGAACTCTGTATCTATGTTATTTTGATAGATGTGTTGTTGTGGTAGGGTTTCTTAATCATTTTTGTGACAATAGCATCTTGTAATTCTTTTGTTACGAAAAATCTATGGAGCAATTTTTTACAGTTAAAGTATATTTTCTTCCCTTTTTGCTAGTTTTGTATCATCTTTGATCGTTTTGCTCTTATTCTTAGGGAGGTATGTAAGCAATGTTTGCCACCTTTTGGTCATGGCTCTGACTTTTACCAGATGAAATTTTGACTTTTTTTAACTATTTCAGGAACTAGATTAAGTCATTTTTGCTTTCTTTGGACCTCATTTTTGTTTTACTCACCCTGCACCGAGGCTTGTGACTTCACTCAGCCTTGGATCTCTGTCTTGCTAGACGCTCCATTCACTCCATGCCCTACTAGACGACCTTAGACTTTGTTATAGGCCTAGGCTAACCAGACTATATTAGTGTGTGTCTCTTTGTGGAATAGTACTAGAGCTGGAAATGACTCCAAAACAATCTATCATTTCATTTCTTCCAATTATTGCAAACTAGGCATAAAGTGGTAGTACTTTTAACTTGCAGCACCAACAATATAAGAATCAATGTAGTGGAATACTTGAGATAAGGTAAGGCTGAGGAGAAAGGCATGCTCAAATGGCGAGAAACTTCTCATAAGATAGGAGCAGAAGGTGCAAGTTGAAACAGAGGTGGTTAGTATTTCAATGGTATGTCTGTTAAGGCAAGCATTAAGATTTAATCAGAATATTGAGTTTAGGAGAATTATGACCATTCTTTAAAGCAAGCCATCCCAAACGTAGAGAAATGAGAAGCATGATGCTTGTGCTAAATCTAGTTTTCCCAATTAGTGTCAAGTAGATGAGAGGAAAAGGAATAATTGAAGTCACTTAGGGTTGGGCTGTTCTTGCCATTCCAAGTGATAACTATCCTCATTATGGGCGAAGGAGATACTACATACAGTATTATAGATCAAACCAAATGAAGGATGTGGCCTATTGTTTTAAGAGAAAGATATTATTTCACATAAGGGGGCATTTATTATGGGAGGTATTGAAGTGCAACTCTATCAAATAATTCCATCAGTGATTTCGCATGAATCTAAGCGTCATTACTTAGAGATAAAGAAATACGGTTGCCAATTAGTGAAGGAAATATTAGATTTAAGTTTAGAAACAATACCAACAATACCTTCAAAAAAAAAATGAAAATAAAAAGAGCTAGTTCAAGGCTTTTGTTATGTGCCGTTGTAAGATATTCCAAATGATCCTAGCCTTGTGAGACTTGTTGAGCATATGTAATACTACCTTTCAATTTGGGGTACAAATGTTCTCTCAGGAGATGAGGTAGATTTTTTTTAGTATTAAAATAGTCATTGTTGAATTTAAATTTGTCCGTGATCTCTTTAATAAGATTATCTATAAAAACGAGAGAGAGAGAGAGAGAGAGAGAGAGAGAGAGAGAGAGAGAGAGAGAGAGAGAGAGAGAGGGAGGTGTGATAATAAGCTATTAGATTTTCCCTTTGATCTTCTTTTATAAGTGGGGGGTAATATAATAGCTCTATAGTTAAAGTTATATAACAACAAGTCTTTATCCTACTATGTGGCGGCTACATCTATAGTAAAAGTTATATTTAAAGAAAATACATAATCTATATAATATAGCCTTTTGAAGGATTTCCATAAAATAAAGATATACTAGTTGCGCCTACTGAGAATTCTAAATATGCATTTAGGGCTTTACAGATACGAGGTGGGCTCGAGTGAAGCCATTGGCTGACTTCATCTTTCTCTACAAAGTCTTGGCTAATTGTTATGTTGAATACTTTGAATGAATGTGCCTATTTGGCTTCTAGGGCTGAGCAGTAGGCGAGTTATTATATTGAATACTTTGGATGAATATGTCTGTTCGGCATTTGTGTAGGAGTAGGTGGGTGAGTTGCTTTGAATTCTTTACACTGCTTTTGTCTCTGATTGGCTAGAGGTTGTGAGCAACTTTGCTATGGTGACAGGAAGTTCACTTTAATCTTGAAGCCTTGTCTCATGGTAAGTTTAATCCCATAAGTTCATAATGGAGACTTCTCGTAGTCGGTCTAGTTGACTTAAATTTTGGCCAGGCAATTTTGTATGTATAATGTTAGTTGAGAAATTTGAAAGATGTTCATCATTTTCAAATGCTCCTGGGCTGACAAATAGATGGATGCAGCAGACAGACAATTAAAGATTTATTAACATTAGTTTCAAATTGCTAATTTAGGAAAAACAACAGATCAACTGGCAAAATTGCCCTTTCTTAACTTAATTGATTTATTGACATTTGCAAGGCTTTTAAGTCCTTTCCAGGTGGATAATGGTGTCCTTTTCTTGCCATCGCAACAGTAAGTTGTTTGGTTGTTTTGCACTGGTTGTTGGTTGGGGAAGCTGCCTGGTAAAATGTCTGCTAATTTTCACGCATAGTGTGAAGCATTATCAAATGAAGCATTGAAGGCGATGGAAATGGTGACTCAGTGCTGCTGGGCCTGTATTCGAGCTCTCAACATGCCCAAAAAAAAAAAAAGAATCATTAAAGTGCAAGAAGAGTGTTGATATATTAACTGGTTTGTTACCTGCTTTCTTGTCTTTGGTTCTACCCGTTATTTTCAGTGCCTCTAACATGTCATATTTTCTACCACTCTGGTTTCTGAAGGAATCCATCTGCAGCATTTGTAGTCAGAGTATATATATAACGTGCCCCCCCTAAAAAATATATATATATAACCATGCAATGCTTCAGCTGTAGAGAGAGAAAGACTAATGGGGAAAAATATTGAAAGAGAGAGAGGAATGACTTTACATTGTAGACGAGAGAAACCTGCTCTAATTTTTGTAATTCTTACTTTTAAAGTTATTTATTAATTAGAGAAGCCACCATCTTTTTCTAGACATAATAGCCACCAAGCATCAACTGTACGGGAACAAGGCTAGGCATAAAGACCTTTTACCTTTAGGTGAATAAGGATGGAGTCCACCAGAAACATCAGACGCTGATGCAAGAACCTTGTTTCATTCAATGACAGAGCAGCATGGTGGGAACACAAAGCTTTGCCATTGAATGAAAAAGAGTTATGCAGATGCATGCAAGAAGTTTGCTTATTTTTGGCAGTTTGGCAACCTATTTTGGGCAGGGCTTAAGCAAAATTTAGATTAAAACCTGTTAAACAAGATTTCAAGGACTTTAAATTCTACAATTTTGATAAATTCCATTTCAATCATGCTACTGGTTAAATCCAAGTTTTGTTAAATCCACTAGGATATAGCTGGTTAAAAGATTTCTCCTATCTCAAATCTTAAATCCTGAAACAAATAGTCAAATAGTTTATCAAAATTTAACAAGATTTAAAATTTGACATGCTTAATAGTTTTCAGGTGTTAATTCTTTCAAGATTTGAAAAGCATCAATGGTTCGTTTTCCCTTTGCTCCTCTCTCGCGACTCGCGACCTTGAGCACGGCTTTCGTTTTTCCTTTCGCTCCTTTTGGCTCCGGTAATGAGATGGCAAATAGAACTATTTTAATATATTCTAACTTTCTAAATGAGACATAACTATTTTAATTTAGGCCCTCTCTGAATAAAATTTCTGGCTCCGCCATTGGCTACATGAATCTTTTCTCCATTGTGTCCTATTAAGAGTCAAAATTTGATTTTTTTCTAAAAAAAAAAAAATAGAATGGAAGATGGGCAGCTGCCTAAAATAATAATAAACTAGTTTACAAAAATAACGCTGATGTTATGGATTTATTTATAATAAATCATGAGTTGGTTCAATCCTTGGACTTTTTTCTAGAATGGGTGTATACTATAAACTTTGAATTATTGTCTTGAGCTAGTTCTTCTGATTTGTGGATTCAATCTTCTCCTTGTTTTTGTTTTGTATTTGCATCTAGAGTAATGTATTGGTGCTTAACAAAGAGCTAGTTCGAGCCTTCTAATATCTGGAGTTGTAAGATAATTCCAAATGTTCATGGCCTTGCAAGACTTGTTGAGCATAGGTAAATATGGAATCCTTATACCACCTTTCAATTTGGGTTACAAATGTTCTCCTAGGCGATGAGGTAGTCTTTTTTAGTATTAAAATCACCGTTATTGAATTTAAATTTGTTTGTGGACAATATTTAGATCTTTCTAATAAGATTGCCTATGAAAATAAGAGAGATGGATAGAGAAATAGGTAAGAATTAAGGAAGAAGCTTTGTGATTTCTTATTACTAGAAAGTAGAGAAGTCAAGGCAATAAGCTGTTAGATTTGCCCTTTGATCTCTTATTTATAAGTTGGGGTAATATCATAGCCCTATAGTAGAAGTTATATTTAAAGAAAATGTGTGAGTTATAGAATAAAGCTTAATGAAGGATTTCTATAAAAGAATGATATGCTAGTTGTGGCTATTGAGAATCCTATATATGCATATAGGACTTCACAAATATAAGGTGGGCTGACGTGAGGTTGTTGGCTGATTTCGCCTTTCTGTATGGAGTCTTGGCTAGTTGTTATATTGAATACTTTGAACTAATATCCATAGTCGGCCTTTGCGTCCGAGTTGGTGGGTTAGTTGCTTTAAATGCTTTATGCTGTTTTTGACTTTGATTGACTGGAGTTTGTCAGCAAGTTTGCTATGATGATAGTGAGTTCACTTTAATTTAAAGCTCTGTTCCATGATGAGTTTAATCCGATTGGTTTATGATGTAGACTCTTCGTAGTTGGTTGAGTTGACTTAAAATTTGGTCGAGCGATTTTGGGGGTATAATCTTAGTATAGAAATTTGAACAAATGTTCATTGTTTACATAATGATCTTGAGTAGACAAATAAATGAATATAGGCCGTTGAAATTCTTGGGGGAGGAGAGCTATTCTTGAGATTTCTTAGATGTAGAGGGAGAGGGAGGGAAAAGAGAGGGGATGAAGAGTTGAAATCTCTATTGCTTATTGGCTTGAGTGGTCTTTTATTACAGCTTTGATGTCTATATAAAGACACAAAAGAATGTACTTAGCAAGAGGCTATACAAGATAATGCAAGAAATGCTTAAAGAAAATACACCTATAAAAACTAAATAGAAAATACACAAAATAGAAATAAGTTGGATCACAAAAACTCTAACATAGGCAATTAAAGATTTTTAAACATTAGTTTCAACACTACCAAAAAATACGGTTTTCGCAGCACAATTTTTGACCTATCCCGGCGGTTATAACTGCCACTATATTCTTTGCAGCGGTTCCCAAACCGCTACACGCCCGCTGTGTTTGCAATGCGCTGCAACGGCATTCCGCAGCGGTTCAAGGACCGGCGGGGTAGATTTCACGGAGTGCTTAAACTAACAGTGGTTATAACTGATGCAAATATACAGAATTATGTCGGTTATAACCGTAACAAATAAAATAAAATGAACCGATCTCCAGCAATGTGGCGGTTTTAACCGCCACAATTCTGGGAATTCTGGGATTTCGGGGCGGTTGTAACCGCAACAAAGAAAATAAATGAACGGATCTACAGTATTGTAGCGGTTTTAACCGCCACAGTACTCGGAATTCTGGAATATAGTGGCGGTTAAAACCGCCACGAATGCCCAGGATTTTTTTTTTAAATTACAAAACCTGATACATTCACCCTAAAGCTAGTTAAGTTGTCAGCCAATAGTGCCACAGAAAACAAATCTGAGACATTCACTAAACTGAAATATTAAACACACATTAACAATACATGTAGCTGAAACAAAAACACAAGTTAAATCATAGAGATTCACAACAAAAAGAGAATATTGAACAACATATTAGAGTCACATAACTAGAACAATATATTTGAGTCACTTCCTCACTTGGAAATGAAACCAGCTCATCATTCTTCATATCTTGCGGTTATAACCATGACAATTGTTTTACCTAGGCATTTTGTTATTAAAAAATTCTTAATTATATTTTAAGATTCTTGGAAAATATAACATTATTATGAAGGAAAAAAGAAAAATTTTATGATATCCATATGATCAATTGAAAATTTATTGATGTGCTTGATGATTGGTGTATGGGCTTATTGTGATGATAGTATTTATGATCTCTTTGGGTCCTTCATGATTGATCTAAGTCATTGCATATTGCATTCGCTTAGACCCTAGATGATGATCCATATCTCTATCAAGTACTATGACTAATCATGCTTTTGATCCCTTAGGTGATGAGTTTAGATCCTATTGAGTAATAGTTGATTTAGTGGACTATAATTCTACACTACCTTAGTTCCTAAGGTGATTAGTCTAGTGATATTATTTTATTGAGCCATAATTAATTCAATGTAAGAAAGGAAATGAGCATATCAACAGTAAGAAATCACTAAATGACAAGTCAAACTCAAGAAAAATAATTAGGGAATACTATTCATTATATATAACAGGAAAGGAAATGAGCACAAAATATCAACCACTAGAGTTCAAAATCAAAACAACATAAGTTCAAAAATACATAAAATATCCATACAACTAGAAGCATCACATTTGTTCTGTGTTGCTCGCCTTGAGTTTGTACTTCAACAACATTACCAGTATCAGTACATGTTTCTGATCTTATAACTTCAGCTAAAAAAGCGTGTTCCTCTCCATGTCGATTCCAAATAACATATCCAGGGAAAATTCCTTTGGAGAGTAAATGCAACTTGACATCTTTTACATAATGAAAATATCTGTTAATGCATAATTTGCATGGACATAGAATTTTTTGTGTTGAACTTTGACTTTGCGTTACAAATTCTAAAAAATTCTCAACACCTTCAATATAATCACTACTCCATTTTGATTTTGACATCCAACTCTTATCCATCAAAATTGAGAATATAATTTTCCAATAGTTTCTGAGAAAAAAATTACCCAATTAGCTCATATTAGCAAATTTTCCTACACATGCAATACAAATCAGTATACCGTCAACTTGTGATATAGTCATATAGAATAATATGTTTTGTAATCAATATCATCAGACATTCAATTAAAATAAGTAATTAATCAGTATCATATTATTCCTAAAATGTTTATTCATTTTATGATTTTATCTTCATTCTATCATGTATAGATATGATGGTCAAATATTTACAACATAAAAATTATAAGTTCTCCTATCATATGCGCCTTTAAAAACCTCTACCCAATAGTTGTGGTTTCAAAAGAAGTTGTAAAAACGATCATAAATAATATCCCAAACAAACAAATTGATCTCGATCTAGGACTCATCCAAACCTCTCCAATGCATAGAAGTTTGGTTAATTTAATTATAGATTTCTGGATAGTGGCATTCTAATCATTTCAACTAGAAATCAGAACACTTCATCTAGTTATTCGTGTTGATCATCTTGATCATATAAAATTCTTTATGCATATAAGTTCCTTAATGATATTAAAATTTTTTCGTCATCGGCTTATTGTATTAATCTCATCAATATGCTCATTTTGACTGTAAGAATATAAAATTTGAAGATTATTTGATCACTCAAATAATGTTATGAAACTTTCAAGTTTACACTCAATTGCTTGATTTAGGTTCATTTGAACTCATATCAAAGTTACTTTTACTATCATTGGGTTCAACTCATCGAAACTTCAACTACAAATTTATTGAAAATAGAGTTAAGATGATCTCAAAATTGATCTAAATTTTTTTTATTCAAATACTTATTTGCTCAAATAAATTTTCTCATAAGATATGAATAATAAAGTCTATACATACATATATGAATACTTATTTCTCTCTAGCCCAATTTATGCTTGCACATCTTTTCTTCAACCCACCAAAGAAATAAGACAAAACCACTAAGAAAATTAAAATTGCTGTTGACTTCTCTTCAACCCTTAAGATTTTATTTTCTTCTTCTTCTTCTCTTATTAGCCTAACAAGCAACCAAGCTCCTTTAAGATGATGGAGGCATATTTGCCTTCATCTTCTAAAGAGCTATTTGCTAGCAATGGTCTTCACCTAATTCAGTTTTTTATCTTCTGTACTTAACTCAGCCTTCATGTTTCAAAGTCAGACTTTTTAGCCATTTGGCAACAAAATTTGAATGATGATTAGGAATAAAAACTAAAAAAAAGAAGAAAAATAAACATTTTCAACTAAAAAGAAACCTAACAACTTTTAATTAGCTAAAAATTGTTCATAACAGCAGCTCTAAATGTTTCCAGAGTGAAGCAGAGGGAACAGTAATATGAATCTTCCGAACCCATTTAAAGCTGAGACAAGTGATTATGTGAACTTCTATCCAAACACATGCTATTACAAGCTCAAGTGTTACAACAAGCCATTGAAAAAGTTAAACATTCTTTTCAAATCCTTTAATAATGTCTGTTAAAAAATCACCAATAGCAGTGGTCCATAGAGCTTGTAACTAGAGCTTCAGGTAAAGCCACTGTAACTTATTTAAAGGACCACTTCACCATGTGCTGAAGCTTAGAGAAAGGGGTTCACCATCATACAAGAGGAAGGACTCCAACTTGGAAAATACAAGCTCACGTGTGCTCCACTAAAAATTAATTATAAAGCCAAGCGCAGACATCTCAAGTGTATATCTTCACTTCTTAAGAACGCGGGCCTACTTCCAACTTCCTAACAAGTGGGTTTTGCAGGTAATTAATCACCACATAGCTTTCACCAGCCCATTGATAATAACAAATCCTGAAGTGTGTATTTTGCAGGTAAGAAATAATGTTGCCATGTTACAGTATGGTTGCCGAAAGCTTCATGGACCATTTCAGAGTTATATCTTTTGAGGATTTTTTTTCTTTGTACCAGAGGAAGAAAGAATGAAAACAG
The DNA here is from genome assembly GCA_019925795.1 of Dendrobium chrysotoxum. Taxonomy (NCBI): domain Eukaryota; kingdom Viridiplantae; phylum Streptophyta; class Magnoliopsida; order Asparagales; family Orchidaceae; genus Dendrobium; species Dendrobium chrysotoxum. Next base: position 1,086,127 of record CM034315.1, read on the forward strand.
AGAAGAAAAAATTGGAAACAAATGACTGTATTTATCCTAGTGAAAATTTCTTTGCAGCGCTAAAATCTAGGTCAGGGTTTATACCAAGAAGGGAGATCGGAGGAACTGGACACGAGCGGACGGCGACTTCGGTCTTCGACACAGACGACGACTCCGATCGGAAAGAAGACCGGGAGATGGAGATGGCCGGAGAACGATCGAACGATGAGCACACGGGGAGAAGAATTGCACGGATCGGAGAGGAAGCCGCGCGCTAGGGTTCGGGATCAAAACAGAGAGAATACCGTGACCGATCATGAGCCGCGTGGGGTAATGCGGGTTTTATGCAGTGCTTGTCTAGCAACGGTTTAAACCGCTGCTAATACCCAGTTTTGCCTGTGGTTCACAAACCGCCTGTGACGAGTGCTGCGAAAAACTACATTTTTTAGTAGTGCAAATTGCTAATATAGGAAAAACAACAGATCAACTTGCAAATTGCCCTTTCTTAACTTCATTGATTTATTAGCATTTGCAAGACTTCAAAGTCCTCGTCAGTTGGACAATGGTGTGCCTTTTTCTTGCCATTCCAACCTAAATTTTTTACATGTTTTGGTCAAAGGTCGGCTAATTTTCACGCACAGTCTGAAGCATATTATCAAATGATGCATTAAAGGCGGGAGAAACGGCGACCCAGAGCTGCTGGACCGGCCTTCGAGCTCTCAATATGCCAAAAAACAAAAAAACATTAAAGTACAAGAAGAGGTTGAGATATGAACAGGTTTGTTCCCTGCCCTTCTTATCTTTGGTTAGCTCTAACAAGTCATATTTTCTACGACTCTGGTTTCCCAAGGAATTCATCTGCAGCATTTGTAGTGGGAGTAGTGACTCCTTAATACAGTGAGGTAGATCTGTGGATGGCTTTCAGGTAATAGTAGAAATATCGACTTCACTTACCATAGTAAAATTTTCTTGTTCACTGTTTTGAATTATTGTAGCTTATATTGCAAGACTGCGTTGTTATTTAAGAATAGATCAATATATATTAAGAGATGATGAGGGTGTAGAGAATGGAATAATTTACATATATACTCATTTTGTATTGTCTTTTAAATTATACATTAATTATTACTGATTTCAATCTCTGCATATTATCAAATGGAGTTCAATCTTGATAATATGCAGAGATTGAACTCCATTTGATAATATGCAGAGTCAATGGAATAATCTTATCAAATGGAGTTCAATCTCCGCATATTATCAAATGGAGTTCAATCTTTTTACATATATACTCATTTTGTATTGTCTTTTAAATTAAAAATTTAAAATGGAGATGAAAAAATTATCTTTTAAAATATACATTAATTATTACTGATTATGTTTTATCGCAAAAAATAGCTGGAAAGATATTCGCTTAGGGGTTGTTTGGTTGACTGTAAAGTGAATGAAATATAAAATAAATATTTTGAGGCTATTTGGTTGTCTGTAAAGTGAATGCAGGAAATTTATTTTTTCTGTTTGGTTGGGCGTATGAGAGTAAAGTAAAATCAGATGTTCGTTTAGATGAGGCATGCAATCTAGCATCTAGTGTGTCTATTTCCAAATTGAATTTATTGTCATATTGATATTGTAATAGCTCATATTTTGATTCAAACAAATAATTTTTAGGTGTCATTATAAATTCAAATTACAAACTGTCTTTTTGATAAGCTAGATATTATTGTATTTTAATTATAAAAATTTTGTAATTTTTGGGCACAAGTGTAAATCCTTAAGAAATTGACACTTATTGATACAAGTGAGTGTTTTGGGACGGTTAAGTATCCGTTTTACAAATCTGTTTCACTAAATTTTTTTAAAATAAAACGAACCATTTTATGGATATTTTTTTATAATTTTTGAAGCCTAAAAAATTTTATATGACTTTTATATTAAAAATTAATTAAATAATATAATATAATATTATATTATTATTTTAATATAAATATCATAATCCATTAACAGAACTTAATTCATTTCCAATTTCTCATGCGTTAGCAAAGACCCGGAATAGGGAATTAGGAGAGAAAAATGAGAGACAGAAAATAGAATTTAAGATTTAGAGACAGTAGATTGATTTTTGTTAGTTGGTCTTATTGGAGATTTGTTCATCTCATTGTAAGAAATAATTATCCTATATATGTTTTTAGTGATTTTATTTATTTGTATTTTATGCATTTGTATTTGATCAAATTTGCAAAAGTTGAACTATCTTGATTTTTAGTTAACTTTCACCGCATAACTTTTGTATGTGATAGATGATATCAATATGAGCATTTTGATTGGAATATATTGAATTTTCACTGATTAAATTTGAATTTTCATTGGTTAAATTCAAAGCTATGATTTTTTAAGGAAATATATAGTAGATAAATTTGGTTGATTTTCCTGTATTTTATTATTATTATATTTCATATATGATATTAACTTATATTACATAGAAAATGTAACATTTGCATGTAAGTAAGAAAGGCTAGTTATTAACATTATAATTAATACGAGTTGGCTCTTAAAACCTAATATGTTGCGTAGGAGGATAGGCTAACGGGCTTTTCTTTAAATAAGAATTTGGTGGTATAATCCTAGTTATAGTCGATAATCTATTGACCGAATTATACAAACTAGTAGAGGGTGATAACTCTTAAATGATTGTTGAAAATCACTTATAAAAATAAATTATTAATATAAATAAATGAAAGATAAGATGAGATCTACATATTGATATATATGATAAATAACATATGGAAGAATAAAAATACCACATTAAAGCTGGATGTTCTGTGCATCTTTTCATAATTATAATATTTACATGTTAGTGTATTGAACTGATTGATAGATTGGATTATAGATAGAATTAAAACTAAAATATTGATACAATATAATATAACATACTAGCATGGCTTATTAGGTAATAATCCTTTTTATTAATTTTTCTTATAGTTTGATATATCTCTGTTGACTTTACTGATCATATTGATTTTATTATTAATTTTTGAGATTTTTATTACTCATATTAAGTAATAATTGATACTAAGTAAAACTAAACTTAAATATTGATTCTTTTGCCTTGCATTAATAATAGTGATATAGTTTTGATTACTTATTGGACTTTTATGCTCATTATATAAAATTTTATGATTTCAGGTTAGGGAATAGTTCAGGATCAGTTAGAGTGAGATTGATAGAGATACTCATATTTTCTTTTGATTTTGTTTATATTTTTTCTTATTTTTTTGTAGTCAGGAGTTTGTGATAGAATATTAATTATGCTGATCTTTTAGCTATTATATATTGTTTTTGAGAATATAGTAAAATATTTTGAGATATACAATTGTTAGTTGCTCTCACTTGATAGATATATATTTATTATTTTGATAATTTATAAAAGTTCTAGTTGATTAATTAAAAAGATAAAATAAATAATTCTTCTAAATTTAATTCTAGGGTGTTATAGTTGGTACCAGAGCGATTGTTGGAAGAATTAAAATATAATCAGAGCTATAGGAATTGATTTTGAGCGGGACAGAAGTTGGGTAGCATAAATTTTCATTTTTGTATTTAATCGAATTGCACATGTATGTATGTTGAGTTTGTGTGTTATTAATTAGGAATGAGAATTTTGTAAATGATAGATGGACCATACTGGTTAGGATGTACATAATGGACAGAGTGCAGTAGCAACTCCAATGAGTTTTGGCAGTTCATGCTTGCATAGGCTATGAGTGATGCTCAGAGTAGACATGTGGTACATATGCAGTCAGAAGGGAACATGCATATGCAGATATTCCATAAGTTGAAGCCCCCATTATTCAAGGGAGTTGTAGAGCCACAAGCAGCAGAGGACTGATTGTTGACGATAGAGAAGATATTTAACAATATGTAGTGCCTAGAGAATCGAAAAGGATCACTTATAGTATTCTTATTTAAAGGAGAAAGAGAGAGATGGTGATATGACAACAATGAGAGAAAATTCAGATTGAAATGAATGTAGAGATTTCTTGGATAGAGTTTGTTGTTATTTTTCAGAGATTAGTTCATACCCTTGTCAGCCCGACAAGAAATGCAGAAGGCTTTCATGAGATTGGAGTATGGGGACAGAATAATGATGCAATATGAAGCCAAAATCATCGCACTAGCGAGGTTCACACCACAATTGATCTGTATAGTAGATGAGAAAATGATATAGATTCCTGAGAGGACTTCCAGAAGAATTGAGACATCCACTGTACCGCTAAAGATTCAGGAGTTCGCGGAGCTGGTTGAAAGAGAGAGACTGGTGGAAAATGACTTGGTTATTTCACTATTTAGATAGGATGAGCAAGAAGAGATCGGGAGATGACATAACTAAGAGAGTGAGTGAGCAGTGAAAAGAGGCGTTAATTTTCAAACAATATGAGAAGATCTAAATCTAAGTTTAGTGTATGGAGTGTACTGGAGTGTGCCCGATGTGGTAAGAGACATAGTGGATCGTGTTTTCTGATGATTGGACAATACTTTAGATGTGGGCAGTAAGGACACCAGATGATTGATTGTCCACTACAATGATAAGGGACATGATCTGGATCCAGAGGGGAGCAAGCCAAGCAAAGCTATAGATAGAGGACCATGTGATATAGAGAATACAATGAAGGGTTTATGAGCAGAATAGACTGAAGAAGAGTGGTTGAAAGTCAAAGAGGACCTACACAGTTTGCTATACTAATAATGCCACATGTACGACCTAGAGTTTATAGTATGATCTAAAAGAGTGATAGAGATGTACCTGAAGAATCCACAGATAAAATTTTAATTCATATAATTATAATTGCAATTGAATTTATTGATTGATAATAATTGCATGGTATATTGGTGATTGAATGACATATGTGAGTGTGATTGCTTGAGTAAATTCATGATTGATTGAATGAAATGAATGATAAGTCAATGATCAGTATTGATTTTAAATGAATTTAAATGGATTTTTTGGTTTTGAATTATATTGATTTATTTTGACAAATTTATGTTATTTTATTGATTTGTTTGATTATTTTTATGCGTGAAAATATCGATGGCGACATTTTTTTAAGGTGGGAAGATTGTAAAAGCCCGAATTTTGACATAGATAAATAAATTTTTTTAGGAGTCATTATAAATTTAAATTATAAATTATCTTCATTATAAAATAGATATTATTGTGTTTTAATTATAATAATTTTTTCATAATTTTTGGGCAGTGATGTAAATTTTAAAAAAATTGACATCTGTCCGTACAAGTGAGGATTTTGGAACCGTCATGTATCTATTTTGCAAACTGATTTCACCAAATTTTTTTAAATAAAATGAGCTATTATATATATATATTTTATATAATTTTTGAAGTAAAAAAATTATATGCATTTTATATTAAAAATTAATTAAATTATTTAATATAATATATTATGATTATTATTTTAATATAAATATAATAATCCATTAACAAAACTTAATTAATTTCCTATTTCTCATGTGTTAAAAAAGATCTAGAATAGAAAATTAGGAGAGAAAAGTGAGGAGTGAGAAAATAGAATTTGGGATTTAGAGATCGTAGAGTGATTATAGTTAGTTGGTTCTGCTGGGAGATTTGTTCATCTCATTGTAAGGAATAATTATCTTATATCTGATTTTAATAATTTTATGTATTTTATATTTTATGCATTTTTATTTGATCAAAAATTACAAAAGTTATAGTATTTTAATTTTTAGCTAACTTTCACAATATAATTTTTTGTATGTGATAGATGTCGTCAATGTTAGCATTTTGATTAGAATATTAAATTTTGACCAATTAAATTAGAAGTTATGATTTTCTGAAGTAAATGCATAATATATAAATTTGATAGATTTCTCTGAATTTTATGATTATTGCATTCCATATATGGTATTGACTTACAATTCATAGAAAATGTAGCATTTGCATATAAGCAAGAAAGGCTAGATGTTAACACTATAATTAATATGGATTGCTTTTAAAACATAATACTATGCGTAGAAGGGTAGATCGACAGACTTTCTTTTAAATAAAAGGTTGGTGTAATCCTAATTGTAGCCCGTAATCGATATACCGAATTACGCCGACGGGTAGAAGGTGACGACTCTTAAATTATTATTAAAAGTCATCTGTGAAAATAAATAATTAATATAAATAAATAAAAGATAAGATGAGAATGACAGATGAATAGATATGACAAATAACAGATGAAAATAAAAACACCACATTCAAGTTGGATGTTTTTCCTTTCTTTTCATAATTATAATTTTTACATGTTAGTGTATTGAGCTAATTGATATATAGAATTATAGATATAACTAAAATCATACTTACATTAATATTGATATAACATAACATGTCATACTAGCATGACTTATTATGTGATAATCCTATTTATTGATTTTTCTTATAATTTGATATATCCCTTTTGGCTTTACTATTCATATTAATTTTATTATTAATTTTTGAAATTTTTATTGCTCATATTAAGTAATGATTGATATTGACTAGAACTGAACATACATATTGATTCGTTTGCCTTACATTGAAAGTAGTGATAGAGTTTTGGTTACTTGTTGGGTTGTTAGCTCATTATGTGAATTTTTATGATTTTAGGCCAGAGAAGGAGTCGAGACCAGTTGGACTGAGATTGATAGAGATTCTCATATTTTCTTTTAATTTTGTTTATATATTTTTTTATTCTTTTGTAGTTAGGAGTTTGTGATAGAATAATAATTATACTGATCTCCTGGCTATTGTATATTAATTTTGGGAATATAGTAAAATATTTTAAGGTATATGATTGTTAGTTGCTTTCACTAGATATATATATTTATTATTTTGATGATTTATAGAAGCTTTGGTTGATTAATTAAGAATATAAAATATATAATTCTTTCAAATTTGATTCTAGGGCGTTACCGAAGTCCAACTGATCACCATTCGATTTAACATTCCCATAAAAATCAAACACAAAAGACATGCCTTACACTCTAGATTTTTGCACAAGTTAGTCCAGCCATCCTGCGGCTCCAGGTTCTTGCGCGGAGTGGCCAAATCAAACAGATCACAAATATTGTGTTGATCAGAAGTGAAAAGGCATACCTCGGAGCAATGAGGTAGCATCTTATCCATGCAATCGCTTCAATCAGGCAAGCCCCATCCAGGCTGCCATCTGTCGCGTGAATCTTCCTGCATGCGAAGTTGAACAACAACGATGGAGTCGAATCCTCACGCCAAGCAACGACTTGATCACAGTCATGCAGATCGCAGATGATCTGCATCTTCCCCACCCACTCATCTCCCTCTCACTGCATACTTTCCGGGCCCATTCCCAATCTCCACCTCCTCCTAGAATCAGCCAGATGCTTGTGCAAGGAAAATCTGTGGTTGGCGTTACATGATTTCACGGTTGGAAGGTAGAAGAGACTGAGATCTCTACTCTTGGATACCCTGATTTCACAAGTGGAAGGTAGAAGAGGTTGCGATCTCTACTCTTGGATACCTGACGATAGTTCCCGCCGGAGGAGGAAGGAACAAAGATGTGTTCCGTGTTGTTCTCGCTCGCCCGCGAAATTCTTTTTTCGATTGGTTTTGAGCGGGTTCCCTTTACTCGAAAAAATGAACTAATGTGAGGAGTTACGAATAAATCAAGAATTTACTTTACTATACTCGACCAACCAAACACCAAAAAAAAAAAAAAAGTTTAATCATACTTTTACATTTACTTTTCTTCCAACTAAATAACCCCTTAAAGCAACAGTATTTATGTAACATTTTTTTTATCATATCATACGCGTAGGGGATGGCATTGAAAACGTTTTTTTTTTTTATAATCTCTGAGAAATATTTATTCTTAAAAATACCAGTGTTCCATGCCTGGCGAACTGGCAAATTCCTTTTAGTTTCCGGTGAATAATCTCTCTTGGAAACGTGGCACGTTGCCAACCGTTCTTTCTTTTGATCTGATACTATCTATCTGTATATCCCAGCACACGCCAGGAAAATGCGCGTAATCTACTCATTATTAATTAGACTAATATATCATTTAAATTTTGTTTACTTTGTGAATCTATAGCAAGCAGCCATGCGTGTGAGTCTAACTTTGTCGTATATCCATCACCCCCTTACCAAATTCACATGCCTCACAATCTCCTTCCTTGAAATATCTCACTGTAAAAATCCACCGTTCGTTTAATACAAATCTCAATTTCGGTGGATTCACATCGCTCTCCCATTTACCTTCTTCCCCGGCAAATCCGCTTTCTCTTTCCCTTATTGGGAGTTAACAGTCTTCCCAATCCAAAACCTTTGGGGAGAGAGAAGCCATGGAAGGGGTTATCCAAAGCAGAGGCCTTCTCTCTCTCCCCTCCAATCCCAAGCTCGCGCCTTTCACCCCCTCCGCTCTCTCGGCTCTCGCCTATACCGCCGAAGCTCCCGCCCTGCCCCCGCTCTCCCGCCGTCGATATCAGTCAGAGCCCAAAACCCCGTCGAAATACGTCATGGATTCGGTTCCAGAACGCTCAACTCGTGGAATCTATCGGAAAGCTTGCTCCTTTCCGACGCTGTACGGAGAGCTCGAGATGAGGTTCGGAAGAGAGACGTTACGCCCAGAGCTGCAGTTCCGGCGGACGGAGCTGGGTTTACGAGTCCTTCTTTGGAGAAGACCAAGCCCAAGTTTCTGGGAGTCGAGACAACGACTTTAAAAGAAGATTATCCCACTCGGTCTCATGTTCTTTTGCATCCTTTTCAACTATACTATTCTGAGGGATACCAAGGACGTGTTGGTGGTGACGGCGAAGGGGAGCAGTGCGGAGATTATCCCCTTTCTCAAGACATGGGTTAATCTGCCTATGGCGGTTGGATTCATGTTATTGTACACCAAGCTTTCTAATGTTTTGTCAAAGGAGGCTCTTTTCTACACGGTTCTGCTCCCTTTCATCGCTTTCTTTGGGGCATTTGCTTTCATCTTGTATCCTTTGAATAATGTTATCCATCCACGGCTCTTGCTGATAAGCTTCTGGCTGCCCTCGGACCGAGCTTCCTTGGTCCGGTGGCTATTCTGAGGATTTGGAGTTTTTGCTTGTTCTATGTGATGGCTGAGCTTTGGGGGAGCGTGGTCATATCGGTTCTGTTCTGGGGATTTGCGAATCAGGTGATGTGTTCTTCCCGTTGAAGCTGTACTGGGTGGATCTTTCACTTTTTCAGCTATTGCACATTTTACCTTTTTCTTAACATTGTTATTGTTTATTGTTGCTGTTCTATTGAAAAATTTTGATTTTTTTTTGTTTCATTGCTTAGGAGAGTTGGTGTCAGGTTACTTAGGAATTTTTTATCCTTTTTTTTTTATCATTCTGATTCTATTGTCGTGTATTCATATTGTTTTGGCCAGGTTAATCAAGTCTCTATGGGAGCGTGAATTAGGTTCAACAAGTCGTTAATTATGAACCAATTTAAACCTCATATAGCTCAAAGCTTTCTGGTACTTGAAGTCTTTAAATCAAATTTTGTCAAGTCACTTAAGAAGCAGTTTTACTCTACCCTCATACCGAGCTATTGAACTCGCTCAAGGATTTACAAAGTTTCGCATTTGCAAGTCTATTCACTCTAGGAACTTGGCTATTCACCTTGAGTATTTCTAGTTAGGGTTGTAAATGAACCGATATGAGCTAAGTAATATATTGTTCAAGCTCTTTTATTTATTTATTTTATCAAGTTTGACTCTTAATTAAGCTTTAATTGAACCTAATTACCTAACATAATTGGATATATAGATTTTAATCAAAATTTACATGATTCACTTGGTATTATTTAAGTTGTTAGATGAACCTTAAATATCAACATGTAAATGTGTTAGTCTATTTATTTAATTAGATATTTTCATCATACTTATATCACACTAATAATATACATATTTTTCATAAGTACATAAGATATATGATATAAGCTCATTAAATAAGTCATCAAGTAAGTAATTAAGTCATTATTGAATGAGCAATTTATTGAGCTCTTAGTGAGCTACTTGTTGTACAAAGAATGGGGATATTCATGAACATAATTGAATAAGTTGGTCAGAGTTCAAATTTGTTCATTTATAAGACATGCGTTTAGAATTTTGTTCAAGCATATTTAATCATGAAAATAAACAAACATAAAGGAGTATTTTGTTATTCATTGAGTGCACTAGTTCGTTAATAGCCTAATTGTCATCTGATTAGGGGTTCTCACCATAAGAACTCACCAAGAGGACTCATCCTCCATTTGAAACTCGCCAAAAGTTCCTCATTAGTAGCCATCTATATACATCTAACTCACCTGCTATATACCTAGGTATGTATATTTCAAGTCATGTGTTTTCTATGTATCAAACTATGTAGCCAATTTTAGACTTAACAAATCTGGACCTTACCTTTTTATAGGGGGTCACCACTCAAACAAATGCATCGTGCGATCAATGAAACTCTATTCCATTAAAGTCTTCCTTAAAATTTCTCAAAGATTCTCCTTAAAATTTCCATCCCTTTTCTAAATCATCTTTGCAACTTGGCATAACTTGCCCTTCTTTGTCTAAGGGGTTCAACTAGAACTTATATAGATCAATTCACTAAAGGATCATTGAGGCTCAGTGTCTCTCTCTTCTCTTCTACCCTTTGGGCTTGATCTTTATCTCTAGTAGATCTTTGTATCTTTACATGGATATCAGTAGATCCAACATCTTCTTAGATGTGGTGAGCATGAATATGTTGAAAACAAAGAACGATATTATGGAGGTCATGGAGACATGGAAAGGTTCTTCCACAATGATTGAGCTAGCCACCATGTGAACTTTGAGACTTTGAGTAATTATAAAATATGAAATATCATCTTACAAGGATGATCAAGGGGATATTCAAGCACTTTCCTCAAGTTGCTTCTCTTGTTCATTCTCTACTGAAGCTTGAATAAGCTATCTCTCTATGACAGACTTCACATCAGCCCTAAAGCTAAAGATAGCCCCATAGTTGTTGCTCCAATATATTTTAATGTTGAGCCCTATTTCTCTCAAAGGAGAGTACCACAAAGAATTCTCTCTCTTATTGCCCAACAAAGCACCAGACCCAAGTTATGAGTGATTTTTAGCAAAAATCGCAGAGGCTTAGTTGCAACATAAATTCACTATGTTAGTTTAGGATTCTTGCAGGGAAAAGCTATACTTGATCGATTCACCACTTTGTTATGAAGTGTTCTCCTATCTGACCCCTTTCTAGAAGTCGCCACTATGCTGGTGCTCGTCTTCCTTCAAGAAGCATTACCTCCTTTATGACAATGCATCAAGTTTCTCAGTGTTCATAGGCCATTGAATAGTTCTTTGTTATTGTTGAACAAAAGATAGAAGCCTAATGAGTAACTCTACCGCTTTTTGACTTCCAACAAGAAATGTTAGATTCCTAAGACTTGGAGCCTACAGTCTCCCACACGTCACTTATTGCTTTCAAGAATGGTAATTCATTATCACTTCGCTTGTAGCAGTTGAAGGCATTGACTAAACTGATCAAGTTGACCTACAATCACATTAACGAGGAGGTGTGCAATCGAGTGACATTGTGATAGGAAACACTTGGAGATCACAAGTATTTCCTATCAATATTTACAAAACAGCGAGCAATCTTGACAAAAATAGACAAAATCTGAGAGGAACAACAAAGAAATCCACTAATAGAAGTAAAGCAAACAACAAGATACAAGTTTCTTCAATTCGAAAGGAAGAAACAACTCTCCAAATCTCTAGTCAAGCCTAGAGCCCAAGAACACAAACCCTAGATCCCAAATTCCCTTTCCAATTCAAGATGATCCATCATTCCCTCCTAAACTTTTAATTAACTCCAAAGGAGAATTACAAATTTTCTAAACAGCCCTTACATTCAAAAAATCCCTCCAAATCAAGTGTTTAAACCATGCTTGGCGCCCACAGGGGCTTCCGCCCCCTCCTGCTCCTGTTTCCGCCCGCTCCTGGGTTGTCTGGCGTAGCACAGGACTGGTCCAGGCTAGACCGGTCCAGCCGGCCCCTCCTGGGCCGGCGTAACATTACTCCCCTCCCAAAGATTCACCTTGTCCTCAAGGTGAAAAGAAGGGGATTGATCTTTCATACTTTCAAGTGGCTCCCACGTCGCATCGAACTCGGGAAGACCTTTCCATCTAATCAGCACTTCTGTGTTGCCCTCTTTATCTGATCTCACACCTGTAAGCTCTAGTGGTTCGAACACCACTTCCAAATCTTCAGTCAGAGTCTCTGGTAAATCTGTACTAGTGGTATGCTCCCCTATAACTCTCCTCAACTGAGACACATGAAAAACTGGATGTATAGCAGTTGATGGGGGCAGCTTCAGTCGGTACGCCACTACTCCGATCTTGCCCAAAACTTCATAGGGGCCGAAGTACCTTGGTGCCAATTTCTCATTCCTCCTCGCCACTGTCCTCTGCTTGTAAGGTCGTAATTTTAGGAACACCTTCTCCCCCACTTCAAACTGTAGGTCCCTCCTGTGTGAGTCTGTCTGCTTCTTAATGATTTGTTGTGCCTTCATCAGATGTTTCTTTAACTCTTCCAGTGTCTTGTCTCTTTCCTCCAGATACTGCTCAACTGAAGAAACCGGGGTGCTTCCTCTCCCATAGTGCATTAGGTGGGGGGGGTCCCTTCCATATAGCACTCTAAACGGGGTCATCTGAGAGGCAGAATGGTATGATGTATTGTACCAATACTCGGCCCATGGCAACCACTTTGCCCACATCCGCGGTGTTTCAGAAGCAAAACATCTCAAATAAGTCTCCAAACTTCGGTTTACCACCTCCGTTTGCCCGTCCGTCTGTGGATGGTAGGTGATGCTTCTCTTGAGGATCATGCCCTGCATCCTGAACAGGTCCCTCCAAAACTGGCTGAGGAACACCTTGTCTCGATCAGACACAATCGATTCCAGAATTTCATGCAGTCTAACAACCTCCCTGATAAATGTTGCTGCTACTAACACTGCGGTGTAAGGATGTCGTAAGAGGATGAAATGTGCATACTTGCTAAGTCTTTCGACCATCACCATAATGACAGTGAATCCTTCTGATCTTGGTAAGTCGTCGATGAAATCCATGGACACTTTCTCCCATACTCTGTTTGGGAGTGCCAATGGTTGTAGTAGTCCTCCTGGGGCCATGGCCATGTATTTATTTCTCTGGCACACTTCACACCTCGCCACCATCGCCTCAACATCTTTGTGCATCCCCTTCTAGTAGAGTTCAGATGTCAGCCTCCTATATGTCTTCTGGACTCCTAAATGGAATATCTATAGAGCTTCGGGGCATCACAAACCTCCCTTGATACAACAGTCTTCCCCTTCAATATAGTACCTCGGGTGGCTACTCTTGTCAGTCATCAGATCCTCCCTGACCTTTCTCAATTCTTCATTCCGCATACTCTCTTCTTTTATGGCTCCTCAGTCTACCATCAGTGGATTGACACAGCTAACTCTTGGAGTTCCCCCACACATCTGGATAAAGCATCAGCTGCTTTATTTTTCAAGCCCGGCCTGTACTGAATCTCGAAATCATAGCCTAATAATTTGGATATCCATCGCTGATGTTCCTCAGTCACCATTCTTTGCTCCAAAAGATACTTCAGGCTCCTCTGATCCGTCCTGACGATGAAATGTCAACCCAAAAGATAGGGGCGCCACTTCTGAATCGCCAAGACAATGGCCATCAGCTCCCTCTCGTACACTGACTTTAATCTTGCCCTTGTTGATAGCACTTGACTGAAATATGCTATAGGCCTGTGATTTTGCATCAATACGGCCCCCAGCCCATATCCTGATGCGTCGGTCTCTACTACAAAGACTTGGCTGAAGTCTGGAAGAGCTAGGACAGGCACTGTGGTCATGGCTGCCTTCAACCTCTCGAAGGCCTGAGTCGCTACCTCTCCCCAGGAAAAGTTATCCTTTTTCAACTGCTCAGTCAACGACTACACAATGGTACCATACCTCTTCACGAACCTCCTGTAGTAGCCAGTCAATCCTAGGAAATCCCTCAACTCTCTTATGTTCCTAGGCAGCGGCCATTTCTGCATTCCCTCAATTTTGGTTTGGTCCGCCGCCACTCCTTCTTGGGATACCACATGTCCCAAGTACTCTTCACTGGTCTGAGCAAAACTGTATTTGTTCATGTTGGCTCTCAAATGATGCTCCTGAAGAACTCCCAAGACCATCCTCAGGTGTTCCAAATGCTCCTCCTCAGTCTTGCTGTACACCAGAATGTCATCAAAAAAGATCAGGACACACTTCCTGAGATATTGCTTGAATATCCTGTTCATCAAAGACTGAAAAGTAGCAGGAGCGTTAGTCAATCCAAAGGGCATTATCAGAAACTCATAATGCCCTTCATGTGTCCTGAAAGCCGTCTTTGGAACATCTGCCTCCCTCATTCTAATCTGGTGGTATCTGGATTTTAAATCCAGCTTGGAAAACACCACTTCCCCATATAGCTCTTCCAATAGCTCATCAATCACCGGAATTGGGAACTTATCTAGTACAATGCCCTTATTTAAAGCCCTGTAATCCACATAGAATCTCTAACTCCCATCCTTCTTCTGGACCAGGAGGATTGGACTAGAAAAAGGGCTAACACTTAGTCGGATGATCCCCGCCTCCAGCATCTCCCGGATCAACTTCTCAATCTCATCTTTCTGTATCTGAGGGTAACGGTAAGGGTGGATGCTGATCGGTGTCTCCTCTTCTTTCAAGGTGATGGCGTGCTCCAACTCCCTCTGAGGTGGTAAACCCTGTGGAGGTTAAAAAACCTTGCTGAACCGGTGTATGAGCGGCTGCACTGAAGAGGGAATGTTGCCTTCTTCTAGTCTTACCCCTTCTAGGCGGTGCAACTCCACCAAGTAGCCTCCTCCCTCCTTCTGAATGGTCCTGATTAGGGATTTGAGAGAAACCCCAGCCTTGGTCAGCCCAACATCACCCTGAATCACCCTCCTTCTTCCCCCCATCACCAGTTCCATTCTCAGTGTACCCCAATTGATCTTGGTCTCCCCCGATGTCTGCAGCCACTTCATCCCTAGAATGACATCAGCTCCCCAATTCCAAGGGAAGGAAGTCCTCCCTCACCTAGATGTCTTGAATTTTCAGCACTACCCCTCTACAAACTCCTCTACCCATCTCCACCTTTCCCGTGTCCATCATCACCTCATAGCCTCCTGTATCTGCTAGCTCCATCCAAAGCAGCTCAACAATCTGGGTAGAGATGAAGTTGTGGGTCGCCCCACTATCTATCAACACCACAACCTCACGGTCATCTATCTCTCCTTTCACTTTCATAGTGTGACTCGAAGTGAATCCCACTACTGAGTTCAGAGAGACTTCTGACACATCCAGATGTAACTTCTCCTCCTCCTCCTCTTCATTCCTGCTCCCACCTCTCTCCTCATCTTCCTCGCCTTCACAAACAAGGAGAACCTGAAGAGTTCGGTCCTTGCACCTATGCCCCGACATGTACTTCTCATCACATCTGAAGCACAACTCCTTTGCCCTCTTCTCCTGTATCTCCTTTTCCGTTAGCTTTTTGAAATGTCCCCCATTTCCCCCTCCTCCAGTTTTCTCCATCGGCACTTCCTTTAGACTCCCTGGGGCTAGCCCTTTGGACAGTAAGAAGGTGGTAGTCATCCTGTACGATCCCCCTGAGTAGCTTCCCCGAGCCCCCCTCTCTGATCTCTTCTGATCTTCCACCAACTGCACCAGCTCCATGGCTTTCCCTAGGTTCCTCGGCTCCAACACTCTGACTGCTGTACGTATCTCAGGCTTAAGCCCCTTCATGAAGTTCCCTTCCAGGCTGACTCCGAGATAGGATCCAATCTGCTGGCCAAATACTCAAATCTATCACGGTAATCCGCCACGATCCCCTCCTGAGTCAGGGCAAAGAATTGCTCATAGAAGTCTCCTCCCCCATCGGCTCGGAAATGCTCTAGTAAGCATTCTTTGAACTCTCTTTAGTTCCGGATGGGCTCCCTCTTGTCACGCCATTGATATTATGCCAATGCTTTTTCTTCTAGACACAAACCCGCCGCCGTCAGCTTCTCCTCCTCCGTCAACCCATTGACGGCAAAACATCGTTCCACCTTGTAAATCCAACCATGACCATCCTCGCCCTCAAAGATGGGCATTTTCAGTTTCCTCACCTTGGGATCTCCTCCTTATCCCCGGTATCCTCCATAACCTCTCATTCCTCGAAGAGGAGGTGCTCCCCAAGTGTCCCGATCATCCCTCTGGCGATTATACCCGAACCCTTCATCGTATCCTCTCTTCTCCCTCAAAATCAGCGCCTCGGCGATGAAATTCCTCCCCTTCTCCCGCCAAAATCAGTACCCCTTCTGTCATATCCCATGCTCATCTCCTCTCTAGAAAGCGATTCTAGAGGAGGCATATCGTCCTCCCCCTCAAGGATCTCCACCTCCGGATTTTTCCTCCCCCGAGGCGGGTTCGGATTTCCTCCTATGCCATGGCCGTCGTGTGGTCTCTCTTACTTCAGATGTCGTCGGATTTATCTTCATCTCAATTAATTTCTTCAACATCTCTTCCATAACGGTGAACTTCCCTTCCAACCTTTCATTGTTGGAGGTGATTTGATTTTGAAAATAAAAAAAAATTTTCCTCCAAATCTGATTTCAATTGCCCGATCTCGCCTTCCAAGACTTCAACCTTCTTTCCGGCCATCTTTCTTCCCAAGAATCACAAGGAATCTTCTTCCGGATGCCCAAAAAATCTGCTGAAATTTCAGGATTTCAGCCGCCGATGGTCCCAAAACGATGCTCTGATACCAATTTGATAGGAAACACTTGGAGATCACAAGTATTTTCTATCAATCTTTACAAAACAGCGAGCAATCTTCATAAAAGTAGATAAAATCTGAGAGGAACAACAAAGAAATTCACTAATAGAAGCAAAGCAAACAAAAAGATACAAGTTTCTTCAATTCGAGAGGAAGAAACAACTCTCCAAATCTCTAGTCAAGCCTAGAGCCCAAGAACACAAACCCTAGATCCCAAATTCCCTTTCTAATTCAAGATGATCCATCATTCCCTCCTAAACTCCTAATTAACTCCAAAGGAGAATTACAAATTTCCTAAACAGCCCTTACATTCAAAAAATCCCTCCAAATCAAGTGTTTAAACCATGCTTGGGGCCCACAGGGGCTTCCGCCCCCTCCTGCTCCTATTTCCGCCCGCTCCTGGGCCATATGGGGTAGCAC